>CALSBV010010690.1:1654771-1679006 GCA_943590825.1 Bovichtus diacanthus
AGTACGAGTAGTTTCATCCAGACATTTTCATGTTCGGACAATGACCAAAGTAAAGATTCATTTTTTTGGTGACTTCTATGATTGTGCTGTGTCTGCTATTTTTTTTTCTCCATGAAGGTAAATATAAATACATAGAGGCCTACCGTGAAAAGCAGTGCAACAGCAGCTCTTTTTGGGAACATAATATGTCTCAGTGTGAAGGTTTACCGTTCTCTTTGTGTGGGTACTCGGTGCCCATGATGGAGCATCTGCGAAACACCATCTTGTTCTCAGTGAGGGTGCCAGTCTTGTCTGAGAAGATGTATTCAATCTGTCCCAGATCCTCCGTGATGTTCAGGGCCTTACACTGCACGCGGCTGTCGGTCTCCTCATCGTGCAGATCGATGTCATTAGTGATGAAGAAGATCTGACCAATCTTCACCAACTCAATGGACACGTAGAGGGAGATAGGGATCAGGATCTAGAGGAGAGGGGAAGAGAGGAGAGGAGAGGAGAGGAGAGGGGAGGAGAGGTGAGGAGAGGAGAGGAGAGGAGAGGAGAGGAGAGGAGAGAAGTGGAGAGGAGAGGAGAGGAGAGGAGGGGAGAGGAGAGGAGAGGGGAGGGGAGGAGAGGAGAGGAGAGGAGAGGAGAGAAGTGGAGAGGAGAGGAGAGGAGAGGAGAGGAGAGGAGAGGAGAGGAGAGGAGAGGAGAGGAGAGGAGAGTACATTTAAATATAGGCAAGAGAGACAGAAGAGAGCGAGAAAGAAAAAGTGAAAGGGATGAAAAAGAGGTGATAGGATGACGTATGATAAGAGGAGTGATGGAACAATGCAAAAGTGAGAGGGAAGTGGCCAACAGACGGCGAAAAGAGAAGATATTAGAGGAGAATGAGGTGAAAGGAGACAAGAGGAGAGTTAATTAAGACATTAAGGAAAACACGCTAAACTCTCTCTTTCATACACACAGCCAGACTCCTCCACCTGCAGCAGGATGATCATAGTGAAGAACATGTAGAAGCCAGACAGACTGGGACTGTCCAAGTGACCATTGCTGTTGGGGACCAGGTAAGGGGGCACACCAGGGAGCTCCTGCAGCCATAAGAAGTGACCTGCATGTGAGGACAGGGGAATTAATCACACCGACTGTCGCGCTGGGATGAAAGCTATTTTTGGCACCACTCCTTCCCCCGTCTCCTCCCTCTTCTCCCGGTATGGGTTTTAGGCATGTGGCCAAAGTGACTGAGTTTTCTTTTCTTTTTTTTTAATTGGAAATTAAACGTCCGCTCATAAATGTAAAATCATTAACCAATCTTGTAGTGATTTTATGGTAAAGTTATGTAATTCATTACTGACCTACTGCTCCGACGAGACACATGGTGAGGAGGAGAATGACGCAGAAGATGACGTCTATGTTCAGCTTCCGCTCTAGTTTGCTGCGCTTGTATCTTGGCCCGTTGTTGTTGAGCATGGACTTGGTTTCATGGCCTTAAAGATGGGATCAGAAGGTGTTGATTCAGTAACCAACAGGCACTCCATATGTTCAAGGGAAATTGATAATTATAACTTAAAACGTGGTCATACTAAGTCGGCCAATGCAAGGACAAAAAACGGACAAAAAAATGCATGAACATCACCAGGAACCTGAAATCAAAGCAGCTAAATGGAATGCAGCCATCATTAACTTCATTATTTACTCTGATAATGCTTTTCCTACTGTGACACGACAAAATGTCTTCCGTGAAAAAGACCTGTGTCAGTCAGTCTCTCTGTGGTTTGGTCGGTTCACTACTTTGATCCAGGCTGAAATATCTCAACAGCTATTTGATGAATTGCCATGAAACTTTGCACAGAAATCCGTGGTTCCTTGAGGATGAATCCTATTGACTTCCATCTAAAGCAAGTCAAATGTTTCACTTATCCTGTGAAATATCTCAACAGCTACTCAATCCAGTGGCACAAAATGTTCCCAGATAGATGTGCAAAAATACTTTCTGTAATTTTTAGTTTTTACGGAGTTTGGTTTACTGTGAGTCAGAAATTTGTCTGAGGTTGTGATGGGAACATTTGGACTCATGACCTCAGTACTTCAAAAGTCTTGGCTACGGCCCTAGACAAAGACACTGAAAGCTCAAGGTGAACACAGTGAAGCAGCTGAGAAAATGGAGCATATACCTGCGTACACCACAAAGCCAACAGCGTGGTCCGTGTTCTTCACTGTGCAGCCTCGCAGCAGCAGACTCTGTATTCCAGCGCCCACCTTCTCCTTATCAGGTTTTTCTCTGCAGCAGGAGAAAGTGAGAAACCTCCTTTGTACTGTCAGATCTTGTTAGATATTCATTACTGCTTATATATTCCCCATTAGCAATTCCCCTGCTTTACGGCCATAGCCGGACAGCATGAGTAGACCAGCTGTAAGAGCTGTGGTGCCCGAGGAAATCGATTATAGTCTATTACAGCCCCAATAATGCCTCTGGTGGCATCACAAAGTGCAGCGAGTGGGTTGGAATTAGTTTTGCTCGGCTGCTCTGAAAGGCTCAAAGGAACTGTGATCTGTGTATTTGATACTCACACATAACACTTGAAATGATTCAGATTGTTGTTGGGCTTTTCACACACCACGACGCTGTTGAAGCTTTCAGGTTCAAATTCAGGATCCTGGGAGATGGGAGAAGGGAAAAAGTCACTCCAGTATGAATGGAAACTTTTTAAATGTAACTTAACCTGAACTTCCAGAGTGAAGAAAGATGCTTAGATGCTGAAGAAAAGACAAGGTATGTCATCCAACAGGTATTTGTTTTCTGTCCGTCATCAAATGCTTTTACATGATCCACAGTTACCATAGATGTTCAGGAAATGTTACAGTTGTTATGTTGATGTCTGTTAAATGTCAATCATAGAGAGGAGAAAGGTGAGGCAGCCCAGAGGGAAGGGGGACAGAAGACTGTGAAGAAACGCAGCAGAGAAATGAAACCAAAAGGTATTCCTCACCGAGATGCAGAGGCCAGACAACACCTTCCGCTGCTTCAGGTTTGTCTCTCCATCCAGGTTGGACGTCTCTATGTGACACACACCGTTGGGATCTGACGTATGAAGGAGCAGGAGGTCTGCGGGGACGATCTCATTGTAAACCACCTTCACAAAATCTCCCACTCGCACATCCTTCCAGCGCCTCTCCATAAACTGTTTCTCCTTCCTGAAATCAGACATGTCAGATACCAACAGTCACTACAGATTATTTCATCAAGATACACAAGCCCTCGGGTGGCTTTCATATAGATTTTTTGTCACATTCATTAACAATATTGGCATAGTGGGTGTATTTTGTCTATGTTTATACAATCAAATGAAATATTGACTCACTCCTTATGGATAAAAAATCACAGCAGCTGCTTAAATTAGGGAATAAACAATACAACCAAATGAAAAATCAATGCTGTTGTTTTTGGAGAGCGGCCCAGATGTGACTTGTGTGCTTTAGAATAAGGAAACTTTTAGAGGAAGACACACTGCAGCACACACTATGAGCCGAGGCTTCCCAGAGAGCCACATGCTTTATGGTCATAACCTGCATGTCAAGCTGCCTAACCACCAGTGACAGAGAGCTGCAGGCATGCTGCCCTGCATGCAGGACCTGATCGGGTGGCTGCCACATAACACCACACCTCGTCTCAAACAAAGCCAGGAGGAGTGTGTGGGGGGGAGAGATTTATTTTTAGTATGTTGGTTGCAGGAATATTTTCTCCTGTCAGAAAAGTTTAATGTACGTCTTCTGTATGTCCTAATTAACAGTTTCCAGCAATGGGAAGTCCATTTGTGTGTTATCACATTGGATAGAGTAGGTCTACTTTTCCTAGGCACGGTCGGAGAGTTTTAAAATGTATGTCAGTGATAAGAAGTTTGATATCATTGTGATGCCAGTTAGCTTAGCTTGGTAACAAAATCCAAGAACCAGTATCTCAAAAGCTCACTAATGTAACATTGATTAATGTTAATGTTTTTAAAAGCGGAAATTTAACAACAATAATTTTTAGTGGAGGCCATGTGTTGGACTTTTTCTTGCCTGTGACTGGTTAACTTCCTTGAATATCCGCTTATTGAGCCAAGAAATAGTCCACTGCATAAACCCCAGTAAAAATGTTGAATTTATTTTGAATACACAAACATGTTGATGGATTTTGGTCTTTAAAAACAGCTAAGCTAACTGGCTGTTCCTTCATACTGTATGTCAATCTTTGCATCAGAAAAAAACCTATTCCCAAATATGTCAAATTTTTTTGGTTTAAAAATGTCACATGCATTGCTGAACAAATGTCTCTGTCTGTCAAATCATTCATTTTTTGCTGCTCTTGTGAAATTGGCTACCTGGTGTGTCATTGTAATGAAGCAACAGAAGAAACAATGCTTCAGAAAGAAAGTGACAATTACAAATAATGTGTTGATTTGATAATTGGGGTGATATGAGTCGCACTCATACAACATTTACTGTAGAGGAAATGAACTCTCAGGACTCTTCAACAACACAGTCTGTGAGGTGCAGTGACTTAATGTTCTGCAGTGAGCAGACAATAAAATGAGACATGTTTAACGACCTGATAACATGAGTTAGGAGTCAATGAGCCTGATTAATAGCCGCCGTGTTTTGGTATCGGTACATCTGAGCTCAGGTGGATTGATTGACACGAGTTTGAGATAAGATAAGATGACCATGAAGATAAGGCATGTCACACTCAAACACACACACACTTCACAACGTGAAGGGTGATGGGAAATAAAGACGTTAAATCCCTCTCATCTGACAGTCTTCCACGGGAACATGCAATGTAAGATGTGTGTTCCTCGTGTTGTCAGAAGGATAAACTTCAACCAGATAGAGAAAAAGAGGAAGTGTGTGAAGCCTAAAATATATTCTTGAGCTTCTTTTGGAAACATTTGTATACTTCAAAGAAATCCCAGCCAATCGATTCTGTTCTAATCTTTACAAGCCCAAAATGGAGTTTTAGCATCCCCACCCAGCGAGCAATAAGAGACCCACGAGAGCCCGCTCGCCATGACTCAACTGCTGTTTATCTGATTGCGTGAGGCGGAGACGACTAGTGTCCGCTAACAGGCCCAGAGGGACCGGTGCGTTCTCCGAAATGCTACATCTGGGGTCTGCACTTATAGGCCACCTGGACCCTATCACCACACACACAAATATAAACCCACACACATGATGCAGGCTGTTCCCCAGCTGAGGCTGCACTTACCAACATCCCTGCTGACTTCTTGGGAAATTTGAAAGCAAGCAACTGCTGCCTAATGATAAACCCTTCCAGAGGTTGAAAGTGTGAGGACTCAGAACTGGAGAAGCCTCCAGTCTCACATCACATTGTGAGGAAATCCACGTCCCCTCCTCCTCTCACTCTACTACCTTATCACAGCAGCGAAAGGGTTGAAAATGACAGTGTTTATCCTCCTTTGTGAATAATTCATTTTTATTCACCAGTAATTCAAAAATAGATAACCGCTAACCTTACTGTCTTTGCTGACGCAACACCCAGATGAGGATTTCATGAAATGTGCACAATGTGATGGTGAGAGATATTGTTGTGAGGCTCTTCAAAAGAGGAATAATCTCCCACACATTTTCTATTTCTAAGTCAAAAATTCTCACGGGGTGCTGAAACGCAGAGGAGGTGAAACACGCACGCACGCACGCGCACACACACACACACACACCATCACACAGATCTACACGCTCACACAGACATCAACATGCTGGATGATAAGAATCTTACACACAGATGTGGAGGTGCTGTTAATGCACCATGAGTGTTTCCACTTGCCACATCATGCATGAACAGAACACTGCTTCTATATTCAGGGCATGATTGTGTTCGAGGCACTTACCTGCTGTAGATGAAGCACGGCGTGTTGTTGAGCTTTTTGTCCGACTGGTACCTCCTGAAGTCCTCCCAGCCGTCCTTGAGTGCCGCCAAACACATGATGATACAGATGGGGATCAGCGCTACCTCGGGCTGGAAGGCGTTTACTACGGGGACAAAGTTGAGAATAGCCAGGCCAACAAAGTAGATGTTGGCCAGACGGTGAAACTGCTCAAAGAGGTTCATGGGGATGAAGAGGAGAAGGGTGTATTTGGTGGTCTTGATGGCGTTGCCAAGGAAGTAGCGGTTGGGTTGCTTCGCCTTCTCCAGGCCCTCATATGGCAGATTGGACGCTAAGTTGCGGAGGTCCTTCTCCCGCGCCCTCTGACCTCTCAGAGCATCTCTCACCAGGGCCAGAGGGCTCCTCCACGTCATGGCTGCGTCTTCTTTTCCTCTTTTCACCAACTTTTCCTTCTCATCCTCTCAATACTCACAGCTCCTATGAGTTGAAAAGACTCTCCTCAGGCCGATCCTCTCCTTAAAACAGTCTCTCTCTCTCTGTGTGTGGGAGGCCTAAAGTCAGGTTAAAAACAAGTGACAGCACACCTAGTCCTCCTCTGAGTCCGCCCTTTGCATTGACAGGTGTGTTTGCATTCCTTGCATTGTCACTGTTCAAGTCTCACAGATATGGATGACTGATTATAATCAGAAGTGTAGATACTCCAGTGACTCAGTTGATTTGAACTTTGCTGTCAATAATCTAATTTCAGCAGAATCATTGAACCAGTTTTCAACTCTTTAAAATAGTCCTTCACACTGAAGAATTATGAGTTGGTGAGCTACATAGTACAGTTGTCGTTTTGATACTTAACAATACACATTGAGGTTGTCCTTGAAAATTAAACACAAATAACACTAATACTGTATGCACAGCTGACAATCTAATATTTGAAGAGCAGAAAATTGGTGCCGTGGGTCATAAGGAGATTTGAACTGACAACAGAACACCAAGCAGAGCGCAACAACTGCTGGGGGCAAACATATATGAAGAGTTTGCAGAGTGTGAATGAACGCAGCAGAGGGAATTTACACACCCCATCCAGGAGTACACAGATGGCCATGATGTTTAAAGACACTGAAGATAATAATTAGCAGGATTTATTGGTGCATGTAAGAAAATTCTCTGTTCATTTGCCCCTCATCCACTGGGAGGTCGGAGGTCAGCTACAGAAGGCTAAATGATGTATTGCCTACAGAAGACACTTTAGCAAAAAAAAGAGTGAAAGTTTGATCATGATTATACAGAATTGGGTGATTGAATCTGTTCACATGTATGTGTGTGAGACTTTCACGTATGATGGACTACAACAAAGCAGCTTCTTGCACAGATGGCCTGCATGTAGGATGCCTTCCACTTCCTCATGTTGACATATGTTGTCTTTTCCAGAGCAGGCTGCAGAACCTGTTTAAACAGGCCAAATTTAGACTGGGTGACTCATTTATTGTAGTTAAATTTAAATTTCAGACACAGTTATTGCCATACCAATGAAACTATATGTACCTGGTTAGTATTTGATACACAGCATAGAGAGGCATTATTGTAAAACTGCCTCCAAATGGAGATAAATGGACCTTTATTGTCTTTTTTAACAGATGCCATGCTCGACCTTGCAGGTGATTTATTATCAATCAAAAAATTTAAATGATTTCCTGTTTTGTCCTTGAACAGCTGACACAGGTCGTTTCATCTCTGCTGGGTATCTCAGCATGTTTTTCCATCCGATTCGTAGCAGGGGAGTGGCGTGATGAGAATCACCCTCTCACCCGTCCCAGTCAGCTCTGGCTGGGTTTGGCTTGGCTGGCACGCTGACTGCACAGTGGCGCAGCTGTGAGTCCACACTACACATACACACACACACACACAAAGAAACACAACACACTCGTAGAAACAAAACACACACACACACACACGAACACACAATTCCACAGAGCAGAGGTCTGTGCATTCCTAATTACTCCAGTGACATGGAAACACAACAAAGTATAAAGCATCTGCCTTTTCCCCTCTCTTACATGTCAACACAAATGCTCTTTTTGAAAAGAGGAAAAGAGAGAGAGAAGGCCAATTTAGCACAAACCATCTGTCTACTATAGTGGATAATGCATCTGTTATAGTGAGTGGGAACAGTAACGTAGAGCTGATTTTTACCGATGCATGGAGGAACCTGGAACAAGGTTACATGTCGCGTTACATTAGTTTTCACACCACTTTGCTTTTTTAGATAGTTAAAGTTGCACTTAAAGTTTTTACACACACACACACAGACACACACACACACAGACACACACACACACACACACACACACACACACACACACACACACACAGGCCACTTGCAGTCCTATTTGGGTGTCTTCTTCTCATCTCAAAAACATGCTCCAGCTATAAAATCTTCAAACACGATCAGCCTCTCTGTGTTACATATTCATTTGTCCTCCATTTTCCTTAGCTCAAATGAGAAAAGTCCACTGCTGTATATTTAAAGTTCTCTTTGTGTCTGTCTGAACCATTTAACAATCTCAAAATCCTCATTTACCGCTTTTACCCTTATTTCTGATTCATAATGTTCATCAGATATTGCCTCAGTCACAGTAAAACAAAATAAAAACATCCTCCATCTGTTGATATCTCATTGTGTTCTTCTGGTTCTTTAAATTCAAAATGAAAAATTAGCTGCACATTAGTCCCTGCTAGAACAAAATCCCTTTTTAAATATTAAAAATTCAGTGTTTTGCAGCATCAAATATTCAATAGCATCCATTTAAGAGCTGTAACAGTGGTCAGGTCAGAAAGAAAGTGCGGTGCAGAGTGCAGTCGGTTTGCTGAGTGAGGGGAGGATGCATGGAGAGGTCGAGGCATGGATGGATGGCTCTCTTTCTTGCCCCTTATTTTCTTTTCTCTTCCTGTCTTTCTTTTTGTAGCAGGCGCTCTGGCCCCTGGTGCCAGCGGGCCACAGTTGAGTCCACAGAGTGCCTCCATATCTATGGCTCTCTGCGTTAATGTCCCCTGAGGCCGGGGCTGGCGCTCGGCCCTGCTCAGACCCCAGCCGAGCCCATCTCAGCCCAGACCACCACCGTGGCCTCTCGCTCCGACTCCTCTGCCTCTCCATCCATTATGCAGCCAATAGTCCCCAGCTGCAGCCCTCACATCTCTCTATTCACCCCTACATTTGCTGCTCTCGCTTGCCCACTCACTCCCTGTGTCGGGTTTAGTTGTTCACTCACTCATTCAGACACTCAATCAGCCGTGAGCCCGACAGTCATTCCTCATGAACAGCCGCACATTCATCCAGGACACACAAAACCGCCAGCCGCGTACTCTGTTATTGAAGTGATAGACTGAATTGAGTTTTAATTTAATTTAGATACATCTTCATAATTGCTGACAATCATTACACAAGATATTTACAGTCATTATGAAATATTACAATTGGAATTTACAGAAACTTTGTACAAAATATGCCTGACTTCAATGCCTGGATAGTGGGGTCCTTGTTTAGCCATTTCTGGAGAACAAAACATTGACCCAAAAGTCACTGGTGTCTGGAAGTGCTTTAGTTTCAGCAAGTAGATGCTTTTAGAGTCCATTAAAAAGAAAGAAAAGAGAGAAAAGTCCAAAAAGTACAGAGTCAGCAAAGTTGTGAATTGTGTTTTTCTTTTTCCTCAGTTAAATTGCTCTTTTTCTTTTTTTTTGACTGAATGGAACATTTGATCTGTAATTCAACTGCAAAAACAACAACAGAGACCCATTTAAATAGAATAAATCCATAATATTTACACAATAATGTGAGTATTGATTTATAAAAATGAATCATCTCTTTTTCTTTAAACATGATTTATGTTTATCTACAGTTTTTCAAAACAGAAACCTAATCACAATGAAACGCATCATACTTCTATCATTCAATTCTACTGATAATGATGATTGTGGATTGCCATATTTATGCAGCAACTCTGGTTGCAATGAAACTCAGCTCACCTATCAGCAAAGTTCTTACACCAGCTTAAGTCGTGTTAAAGCCATTCTCCGCCTCTGAAACTCCTCACACGATGGCAGAAAGTACGGAGGAGTCAAATGTTCTCTTTAAAAAAATAACACGTGGTGAAATGGACTTGATTCTGTCAGCACAGAAAAGCAAAACAAAAAGCGTCAGTGTCCACCAGTCCCGCTCTTTCACCGGATAACATGAGACCTTCAACAACTGAGGAAGCTTTTTCTGTTCAGCATTGGCACCATTAAAGCCCCACAGGGAAGTCCAGAGAAAAGAGCGCCCACTGCTGTCCAGCTGTTGTCATCCAGCGATGCTCAAACATCCACCCAGGCGGGCCGTCCGAAGCCAAAGCTGCAAAATGGTAACTGACAGACTAACCTCAACTAGTGAAACTAAAATGCTTTGCGCTCCTTCATCATCATGACTGAGATGCAAATGAAATCAAACATAAGCATGCTTTTAAAGGATGTTTTTGATATACAGTAATTATAGGAAAATAGACTATCAAGGATGACTCCTTTAAAATCATTTATAAAGCTTTCCTGGATGCAGACAGCTCGGCTACGAAGTAAATAGATACTAAACAAAACAAATCCTTAAAGTATATGCAAACACAAGCATAAATATTTGATCCACAGAGAGTAAGCTACGAATGACAAATATTAGTGATATATTGAAATTCTGGAACAGGCACCATTTCTGTCTTTTTAAAAGTTGCTCTTCTTTTTCGAGTGTTTGTCAGTCGTTTTAAGGTGTTTCCCAAATCCTAAAAGAGTCACTGCTGACTGAAGTGTTGGGTGCTGCTGCAGTCCATCCAAAAGTCTTTGCATTCTCTTCACTTTTTCTAAAATGAACCAGCTAAAAAAAGTTGGTGCACTGTTTATCTCTCATTCTCTCTCTCTCACATCACCTCTCTCTTGTTTTCTCTCATCTTCCCTATATCCCCCTCTCCCCCTCCCACCCCCCTTCTTTGCAAGCTGGCCACCGGATGCCGCCGGGTTTAATGGACGTAGTAGAGCCAGTAGACGACGTTGAAGAAGGAGAAGACGGTGGGGAAGATCATCCTGGACCACTTGTCGATAGAGTTCACGTCAGACAGGTCTGGGATATTCACCTTGAGCTGGGAGGCCCGTCTCCGTAGGCGCGACTTCTTCTGGGCGTGGCGCTCCAATGCGCTATGGCCATAGTTCTGGCGGGCCATGGCTGCCCTGCGGTACTGCAGCGTCGAGCTATCGTAGGCCAGCATGGTGTTGCGGGGGTCACCAGGTGCTCCCAGGCCCCGGGACAGATCCCCGCCACCACCCATCTCATTCTTCATCTCCAGGGTGCTGAACAGGATGTTGTCGTCAGGAGTCATCTGTGTGAGGGTGTAAAAACAGGTGGAGCCATGAGAAGTTACTGCCAAGGGAAAATAGAAAAGTGTTCAAACTAAGTCTAGTAAAATTATTATTGGCTACAATGATCATTAAGTCATTCACGGTGTAAAAAATACTGATGAGGTGCTAGAATGGGTAATGCAAATGAGTCAAAACTTGTGTTACTTACAGTGAGATTTTTTTTTAAGCACTTTAAATGATCATTGATCATCTGTCAATCAATATCTGAGTGATAATACGACCACAAGACTATGAGATAACATTCCTGGAAGAGCACAACGCACTCCACAAACTAATTATCATGGAGAAATCTTCATTGTCATCTCAGAATTTCAACCAGAGTGTGGTTAAAATTCTGTCGATTCACAAGACAAACTGAATAAAAAAAGAGAAAGCAAAGGAAAAAAATGTGACAGGAGAAGGTTGAGAGAAATAGTAAGGACTTTGCAAAGATGGAGGAGAGGCTAAAAAGGTTCGGGGGGCAGGTCAGGAAAGACGTTGTGGGAAGTGAATTCGGATCAACATTTCTTCATCCATAGCCTGACTTCTGAGGAAAAACGTCCCTATAATCCAATCCTGTCCCGCTGTAAATGGAGCTTGTTGTATTTTGTTGTTTTTGTGTAACTCACTTTGAAAGCGAAGCCAGTTAGTTGGCACTATTCATCAAACTGCAAATGATCTCTTTCTCTAATCTGGCGATCCATTTCTTTTTTTTCACTTAGTCTTAAGAGAGTTATCAATTGAGTATTTGTTTCTGAATGATATTATCTTAAGAGAAGCTACTGATGTTTTCTTCTCTCTTGCCCATCAATTTAGATGTCCAGCCCAAGTTAAGATTAAAATTAATGCCCGCAGAAATCAAACTGCTAAGCCATGTTTGTCAGGAAAATGCATGAAGAGCAAACCAAGAGAGGGAAAAAACACAATGGTGGGAGTGATGATCAAAGTTGCCTTAAAAATCTATAGAAATCAAAGAAATGCACAAAAACTACAGCATTTTCCTCTGATCTGGATTGATTCAGATTGATGACATTGTTAGTTTTGACTTTCAAAACCTCCAGTACCTTATTTCTTTGCTCGCCTAGTCCTAATGCGGCATCGTCCACAAAGATGGGATCCCACATCGAGTCATATGCGTCAATTTCCCTCTGTTTCATTCTGGCATACAGAGCATCATCTCTCTGAACTACATTTCCCACCAGCCACTGCAAGCATACAAAATCAGCACTGTTACTTATGGGAAATCGTAGCTTGCCACACTCAGAAGGAAAGGGTGTTTTATTTTTTATGTTGTTGTTGTTCCTGCTAACTTTAGCAGCTGAATGAAATTTAAAGGGAAGGTGATTTTTCCAAGGCGCCTTGCCCTTTGAGAGACACAGAAATATGGAGATAAAGTATAAGCCAATCATTGCTTCTGCATTCACTCTTTCAGATCCTAGTCTGAGTAATAAAGTTGATACACAAGGCTAAACCACTGAGAAACGGAGAGCTAGAGCAGGAGTAAAGAGTGCTGGTAAAGGACATCAAGCATTGATCACAGCATCACATTGACCTTGAGAGGAGAAAAAGTCATTTGCTCCCACAGAAACAAACGCACACATTAACCGACAGCACAGATACCTCAAGAGGAAGTTGGCCTGCACATGTACCTTGGGGTCGGGTCTCAGCTTCTCATTATTGGCCGTGGCTGCTTTCTCAGCCGCCTTCTTCTGTCGTTGGGGGCCCTGGCCGAAGAAGATGTAGTTGACAAAGGCGTACTCCAGCAGGGCCAGGAAGACAAACACAAAGCAGCCCATCAGGTACATGTCAATAGCCTTCACGTAGGGGATCTTTGGGAGCGTCTCTCGCAAGTGGGTGTTGATGGTGGTCATGGTCAGCACCGTAGTGATCCCTGGATACCACAGGTCACACGTTTAGAAAGAAAGTGAAGTCTTTAGACGCTGTAAGACATTTTTACCATCATCTGTACAGTGAAAAAACAAGAATGTCAATTTGACCAAAAGATTCTGTTAGCGTTAGCCATGCTAGCTGCAGGTAATGTCGACCTGTCGGTCCAGACTGCAATATCTCAGCAATGGATGGATGGATGGATTAAGATGACATTTTGCACAGACATTCATGGTCCCGACAGTATGAATCCTACTGACTTTGGTGATCCCCTGATTTTTCCTCTAGTGTCGGTTGGATGGCCATGAAATTTAGTACAAACATTAGCAAACATTTGCACTGAATGATACGACTCGACTGGACCCGCTTTTGGTACCAGGTACTTTTCTAGATTTAATATTCCACTGCAGATCGTCTCCCCTCAATGTAGGCGGGATTGTTAGCTGATCAACATAGTGATGCTGCCACAAACACACAAACTGTGTTTTCTGTTGTTGGATCCTTTAATCAGGCAACCAAACAGAAGAACGTTTGTACTTTGCAGGTTGACATTTTCTGAAATTTGGGTTAAGTGAATAAGACATTGAGGATTATTTTGATAGTAATTTGGCCTTTTAAAAATGGTGGTTTTGTGCAGGATGATGTCGAGAAAGTGAAGATTCTCTTTGACCAATCAGTGATCTGCAGGGTTTTAACTCCACCTTTCAGTATCGTCTCAGATTGCTTGGAAAACTCATGCCAATGAAAAAACAAAAAAGAACGAGTAGAGTTGTGCCTTACCATGCAGTGGAAATGTGTCACGTGCCCCTCAGGATTAAACATATTCATTTGGGTGATTTGTTAACTTTTTATCTTGTAGCATCATTAGGCCAACATTTTGATTTGCCCAAATACCTGCAAAACTATTGACATTCCTATCAGCCTCAGCTATACTGTAGCTATAGTACAGCATGCTAACACACAAAATAACATGCCAAACATTATACTTGCTAAAGTCAGCTTGTTAGCATTGTCATTGTGCGCAAGTTAGCATGCTGATGTTAGCATTTTTGATGACGCAAAATGGAGATAACTGTTAGAGTCCGAAATCTAAATTTCCTGCTCATTATTCAGTAAAGTCATTAGTATCCATTATAAAGGAGGTAATGAGGGAACAAGGAGCATCTGTCCTAAATCAAAATGACTGAGATTAGGTGATCATCTTCAAAGGATTTGAGTATGTGCTTGTGCACGGTGAATTATATAGCATTTATTTATAGCAAACATTCCTGAAATAATGTGAACACATATGGACAAAAAGATCCCTCGAAACCTCCTGAGACTGAAACTGTGTGTGTGTGTGTGTGTGTGTGTGAGAGAGGTTTATATCCAATTATGTATTCAAATGGACACAGGACAAACTGTAGGCTACATAAGAGCACGGTGTAAACATCTGCTATTAGTCACAGCACAATTCACCTGTTTTTTTGACATACACACAGTGTGTTTGATACATTAGTCATCTGCATGCACAATCTGCATTTGGTCAGATTCACACGTATTATAAATAACCCGGCAGCCAGCATTGTCACTGTAGCATGCAGCCTCATCTCTCATTGGCTGCGCTCGGTTGCTGCATGTTCTCAGGACGCTGAGTGGAGGCAGATCTTTAAATCACGCTACCATCTGAATGCACTGTCTGGGGCTCCAACCCGCATGTGTCCCACTCCAGAAAACAAATGGTGTGTGACAAGAACGACACACATAAAGCTCAAAGCCATTTCCTCTGCTGCTCTGACCTGTCATACCCAAGTTTAACACTAAAGGGAGCTTTCATTTCAGTATCAGTGGTAGTTTGACATTCACGTAAAAGCATTAAAATGTGTAAGGTGCATTAAGGCAAATGTTGCCACCTTTCATTCGGCTGAAATTTAGCCGTGATCTTGCTCTGATAAGCTGGGATCTCCGACCAATGAGAGGCTCCGATAGACAGACAGGCAGAGAGAAAGACAGCACGCTTCAAGGTCGAGCTGAAGCGCATCTCGCTCTGCATGAGTCATGCATATAGTCATCTCTGAACAACAGACATTTAGCCAGGCAGCCTATCACACACTGCTATCACTCACATGCTTAGAGCTAATGAGAAAAAAAAGTAAATGCTGGGAAAATAAAGAGTATAAACCAGAGATCAGGAAGACAAAATATGGATCTAAAGCAAGTCTAAATGTAAAAGGCTCAACATGTTAAATGGCTCTTTTAATGCTCTGTTATCATTTAGCTTTAGGTTATTTCCCAGGGTCACTGTTCAGCAGTGGCGAGGCGATCCTACCCAGGGCCACTCTGGCAGCAGAGGCGTCGTAGTTGATCCAGAAGGAGACCCAGGAGAGGATGGTAATCAGGATGGAAGGCATGTATGTCTGCAGGATGAAGTAACCAATGTTCCTCTTCAGTTTGAAGCTGAGGGACAGGCGGGGGTAGGAACCTGAAGGAGGCACAGGGAGAGAGAAGGAGGGATAGAAATAGATTTTCCTCAATGATGCTCAATAAAAGCTGTATTTTCCTTCACACCAGGGAGGTGCCACATCTCCCTTTTTGCGTGCATGAGGATTTTAATGATAACAATAAAACTATGAAATGTTTTTTATTTACAGTACATTTTCTTAATAACCTGTTTTCAGCTCAACGTAGCAGCCAGTGCAAAACAAAAAAAGTGAAAACCTGCGGCTACAGAGTCAAAGGACCAAAGACAAAGTTGACTGTTGTGTACCTGTAGAGAAGACCACATTCTTAGAGATGAGTTTATAGTCCACAATAGAGAACTGTGGCAGCTCTATACTGTCGACCCCGGACACAGCGCCGTCTCCACCTCGCCAATAAAACTCAATATCATCTGTGGTGTAGCCATCTGCAGACCAAAGAGAAACATTATCATCACCCAGTAATGCTCTATAATGCATAATAATGTAGTGTGGTAATGTTAAGTAATCTCAGCGGTTTGAGTGTTTTAGCTCAGTAGTTCCCAACCTGGGAGACACAAAGAACATTTGCGGGCTCACAAGATGTTTATCATTTCAGCTATATTAAATTGCTTATTTTCGGGGTGTTTTTTGTAGCTTTTTCAACAAAAATTGCGAAATTAGGACAGAAAAAGAAATATGTTCATTTTAAGGAGGTGTCATAAGTTGTCTTTGCTTTAAAGAGCTACAAGACAAAAGCTATTGGGAATCACTGTTCTAAAGCAAACACACATTTTAAGATTGATTGGTTTACATTTACTTCAGTGCACTTCACACCTGCTTCAGATTTGTAATCCATCACATGAATTAGCTAACTTTATTTATAAACTATAAATGCATGTTAACACAGGAGCAAGTATGTCATGTTTAAAATACTTTCTTGGTTGTGTGTTCAGGTGCTTGTTGGAAGATCCAGAAACATCACCAGCTTGGCTGTCAGCCACAAAAGCAAATCTTTTAAAGCAAAAAAAACACCGACAACATACTGCAGCTCTTAAATGTTGTATGTTGAAGCTTTCTTGAACACGCCAACAAGGAACAGTTTTCAAAAAAGTCCTATGTCCTCCTCAAGTGCACCACCAATAAAAACAAGTAACATCCACAAATAAATGTGGCTACATGTTCCCCGTGATGGATTACCATCTCAAGCAGGTTCATTTTCATAACCTACTTACATCAGCTTGAAGCAAAGGACATTGACTTGAAATATTTCTGTATGCTTTATAGAATGATGCCTAAAAACAACATTTACACTTGAGCTATATGGTGAGTCTAAACTTCCCTGAGGCTTTACAGTGTAAAACAGTTACAATGTAACTGCTCAAATATGGGGACCTACTATAGGTGTTTATAGTAGAGAAAAAAGAATAAGCTCCAATGCATACGAAAGACTAATGTTGGGCGCAAAGCATTCTGCGGTAGCAACTCGCATGCTATTTCTTAGCTACATAACACAGCGGAGGTTTGGAGCTTGGTGTGTTTGTGGCACATAGATGCAGACGGGGGATTCCAGAGTTGGTCTCTGACATGAACAGCGACGCAGGCAAACAGGGAGCAGCCATCTCTATTCTCCCTCACATCGCTCGAGTTCTACTTTGTCTGCCTCGCACTCAAAATAGAGGCAGTGACCTATTCAGATGTGATGAATAATTAAACTGCAAGGCTTTGATTTTTTAAAATTAACACACAATTCTTTGTTGCTGCTGCGCTGACATTCAAGGTGAAGTTAGTCATGGTGCTCGTGTTGGGTTGTTATTGGTTGGACAGGCAGCTTCACCCGAAGGCTTTTCTCACAGCAGACATTTTGACTTGTCATAGGCAAAGCACAGGTGTTACTAACAATATTAGCAATGGCTGTGTTCTTCATGAACCTGCATGCTCAACACCGGGACCCTGAAACTGAAGTCTGAACAGCCATGATTAATCTTACTATTTACACCTACTGAGACAACTCAAAATGTCTGCTGTGTAGAAGTTAAGGTTGGCGTTAATCTATATTTCCAACAAATCCCATAAAAGTGATGTGTTATTCCGTCTCTTTACAAATTCTTCAGCTTCCCACTGAAGATGTAAATCTTGAACAACAGGTGTCAAAAAACCGTTGGGCACTGTAGCTTTCAGTAAATGTTACTTAAACAGGAGTAAATTCTGTATTTGTTGGGGACTATTTTCAGCTGCGGATCAATCCACATTTGGTGCTCTAGTGAGCAGCAGGACGGTGTATTTTGGATTGACTGAAAAATAAACAGCAGTGTGTGTCTTCATGGTAATGAAGGAACACGTCAGCCATTGCACTCGTGTGTCTTACTGATGTCATTTAACAGTTTTTGGGCAACAATGGAGGTCTATGGCGCAGACGAACAAACTAGACTTTGGCTACACAAACGATACTTGTTCGTAGAATCAATTTTCGGGAAAAAAGATGCTTGCTTGTCTACTCTACCGTAGATCAAAAATGATTTAGCCACTACAATAAAGGCTTTTTAACATTTTATCAATTAATTGTTGGTTTTGTTTTTTTCACGGGATTTGTTGAAAATAAAAAAAGTATAGATGTTCACCAACCTCATTGTTTAATTGTTGCCAGGGTGAAATAAAACACTGAATACACTGAATACATCCTGCTGCAGCTGTGGAGCATAATGTGGTTGATGCTGAAATTGTACTCCGGCAGATACAGTAAGCTCTCCCTCCACGCCTGCATTGTCATTATCCCAGACTTGTGCAACTCTGCATCACCCCAATTAGGGCCGAGTCCACCATGCTGCTGTTTTGATGTGCAGCTCAGTTCAGTTCTGATAAGCCATGACAGGCTGCGATCAGGAGGGTGTCGAGGAGTTTGTGAAAGGTATTAGCACAAAGAACGTAATAAGGGAGCATTTTATGGCGTGTACATAACTGGTCAGTTTGTAGCTCCATTAGTCTGTTCAGAAAGATGTCAATGTATTCATCCTGGGCTGTATGCAGTATGAGCTCTAAGATACATATGTGGGTGTGTATTTGTATGTGTATGTATGCACTACAATAGATCCTAAGTGTTGGACAGGTAGAAATCAGTTATGGCTCAGTCCGGCATGTGAGACCAGTGGTCTGAGCCACAGCAGTGAGCTGCTAATGTATCGGGGGGATCTGGGGTTTTAAGACTTGTGTCTGTTAAAAATGCATCAAGTTTATCAAGGGAAGTGAGACTTCTCTGGGCTCATTAGTCTGAATAAAATAGCATGCTCTGGCATGAAGCGATTCCAACGTTAAAACCATTGCCAGTTAATCCATACGAGAGCAGATACTGCCTGGTGATCAAAACTGGAGCTGTGTGTGTGAGGGAGGAAGTGTGTGTGTGTGCATTTTGTGTTGGGCTGCCTGAGAGAGGAGGAGGAGGAGGAGGAGGAGGAGGAGGAGAAAAAAAGAGAGCATGAGTGATGGAGAGAGAGATAAAAAGGCTAGGAGAAAAAAAAGACGAGGATGAGACTGTGCAAAGAAAGGAGATGAGAAACGGAAAGGGAGAGTGATGAGGAGAGAGATGGCGAGCATAATGGGAGAGGAGCAGCGAGAGGCGGTTCTGACCCGCGCTGTTTTTGTGCTGCTTAACGCTGCTGGCAATAGCGTGATCAAACCCGGAAAGACTGAGCCCTACACCACATTCCAGCCCCATAATCCTTTTCTCCGGGGACCCAGATAAAACACGCAGAGGACCTCGTCTTTCCTCTCATGTTCCTCCACACTCCCTCCCTCCCTCGACTCGAGAACGCCGGATCACGTACAATTACAAGCTCCATGTGAAATGAGCTCTTTGCACTGAACAAACATGGAGGCAGTTTCGGGAAGAAGCTACACATAACATCCACTATCAGCACACCCCTGAAACACTGGACCTAATCAGGCTCCTCCACGCCTTGGGAAGCCACTGCAGTTGGAGTTGAATTAATTAGGCTGGATGTTATCAGTCAGTGAGCCATTAGTGATGTTCCTCTTCTCGATGCGTATCGCTTGATATCTCATCAGCCTTTCTCAGCACTTTACATGCAGTCTTATCAACCTTCCTTCTACCTTGCCGCCACCAGGCCCGGACCAGATTTCAGAGCTGCATGTGTACGTGGGATCTGTTTAATTCTACGTCTATGTGTGGGCGTGAGAGCTGGTTGTCAGGGACAACGGTACTTACAGCTTTCAATCTCCAGGGTGCAGTTCTGCTCATCTAGAGGGTAGCGGCGCAGGTCCATCATGCAGGCTGCAGTGGTGGTGATCCTACACACAGAGTGGGATGGAAAAATATAGGATTTGACCTTCAACACAGAGTACGATGTAAACATCAAAGCAGGTTGATGACAAATCCATATACATAACTGAGGAGCATGTGATATAGAGCCATGACTCCAAAAACAGCACGTTCGAATGGAAAATGTTATCAAATAGGTGAATCAAGATTAACTCTCAATCAAAAGCTGTTTGCCAAATATGAGAAAGTTACGCTAGTAGTTTTTTGAAAAATTACTACTTTTGCTCATCAGAGATGAGCCCAAATCATGTCCACAATCTTTCTTGGCCAGTAGCTTTGCTTCTTCTAGTATGAATTTGTAATATGTATTTCCGGTTTTGACTATCTTTCAAGAAACATCCTGCTGATCCCTGCAACTAATTCACAATGACTGCTTTTACATGCACAAAATATTCTGTTGTACATATGACGTATGTCCTATGGCTGCGCCCTTTAAACAACTTAAATGTCCAACTCTGCGCTCGTGTTGCTCGTGGTGTACCCTCGTTGTCATCCTTCTGCAAGTTTTGCAGAACTGTGTTTTTGCGGGCTTTTCTTTTGGACATGCATCTCAACCCAGCCCTGCAAACTGTTGGCTCGTTGGTTTGTGTACAACGCACAGAGCTGGCCGCAAAAACAGGAAAGAGGCCGTGTGGCAAAAACTGTGGTTACAACCCCAATAGAGATGCATACAGGTATTTAGAATGCGCTGTCTAACAATTTTGTAACTTTTAATGTATGTCTAAATGTTGGATTTTTGCTTTAATGATCCTGTGTATACAGGCTTCCACTGCTAAAGAGAGTAAACTGCTCTCTTTGGACATTCCTGTATGAATAAAGGCTGAATGAAAAAATTAATGCATTTTCGTAACAATTGATTTAACAAGTGAAAAATTAAGGCAGGTTTTAATTATGCAATGTGTTCACACTGGAAAAGTGATGAAATTAAGTGTACAAAAGCATTGATGTACACTATTGTCCTTCACTGCGATGCAAAAAGTAAATGGAGTAGCTAAACAGAGCTTTTGGCTTCATTGTGAAATTGTACTGCTGTCCATCAGTGCACTTATTGTATCATTCCCTGTTAGTACAAAATGGTACAAAAAGTACATTTATTTCTTCATACTATTTGCAACAACAGTATATTATTAAAAATACATATCATATACAATTAGTACTGTATGTAGTATGTAATTGTAACACATCACTGGATTTATTTTTAAGTAGACGAAACAAGAACAGGGTTCAACCTCTGGTCACACAATCCTGTAATAAAGAGTCGCTGAGTGTGAGCCAGCTACGTCCGACAGGTTCACTGAGAGCGACGTACTTCCTGTTTCACACACGACAAGTTGGCCAGAGCTGAGACGGGCTGGCAGCCGGCCGTGCCAAACCCTGAGGCTGTCTGAGGGAGACTGGACACAATTTAGCTAAAGGGACTAAGTCTAGCATCCTGGACTAGTAAGACACACACACACACACGCACACACACACACACACACACACACACACACACACACACACACACACACACACACACAGTAATTTTTTTCTTCAAATACAAAATCGCCTTTAAATAATGTTAATCTTATTATTGGAATTGGTCTGAAGATAGTCAGAGGCAATTCTAGAATAAGTCTTGAAACAAGTTGTTTTGTGATGAGAACAGTTTAAAGTGATCGCACTGGACTGGAAAATGTTAGTTTTTACTTGTTAAAATAAACAAAAATGACTTGGTAATAAAAACCGGTATGGATAAAATACTTAATCACGGTATATGTCATTTTAAAATGAAATATTGAAATATTCTCTCTATATATAGTATATATCTCATGATAAAATGAAATTTGTGGAAAATAAATGGATAACCTTTATATCAATAAAACAACCAGGCAGGCGTCTGTTTTTGCTTAATCGAGTAAATAAAATACTTCATCATATTGTTGCAAAACTCATATATAACATCCAATATAACGTGCAATATTGCCATTTGCTAATTGATTTTCAACATTGCACAGAATAGCCAAATACACCAGAGACATTATAAGGGTTAGCTGTCTTGATATAAAAACTATGACAAAATCTGGGGTGCTAGACACACTCATATTGTCTGATGGTACAGTATATATCAAAATATCTCCCAACCCTCCTCGGTAAGAGGGAGAGTTTTTTCAGCCAGTCTAGGAGAAACATTTTTGGATCTGTACACATTTCAGAGTAAATTCCTCCCAACTTAGCATAAGCATAAGATAGAATAAACAGTTGTGCCATGGAGCAGAGGGATACTGTAGCAGTAAAAACTAAATCACAATATATTTCCTCTCTTAACTTCATCATAACTACAAACTTATCTTGAAGAGTGCTTTGTCTTTAATAATTAAGAGCAAAAGTTTATTTGAAATCCGTCTACATAAGACTTGCAGCTCCCCTGGGCCCAGCCTGGCAAGTTTAGGATTTCATTTTTTGAGATGTAGAGATGCACAGTGTTTCTCTCTCACACACTCAGGCTCTCTGTCTCGCTCTCCCTGCCTCCTTTTTCTTGCTCTCTGGGCTCTTATGTAAGAGCCAGTTAGCAGGGCCATGGTGCACTGGGGGATTAACACAGGAGTCTTATATCTGTCCTAGTTTACCCCTTTTATGGACACAACTTACTGGGATGTTGTGCTCACCAGCCAGCCACTCATCACTCACCATCCACACCATCAACACCACTCAATCATCACGGTGGCAGAGGAAGCACAGGGGAAAAGCGGAAATGAGGCCAAAATGGCAGGGGTAAAAATAACAGCCTATTTATAGCCCACCTACATCATCAGCAGAAGTCTTGAAGCTTTTTTGTCTGAGACTCGGCATCACTGATCAAGAGCTGCTTCTGCATCCCCTGGCCTAGCTAGCATGTCCAAAAATATGTACGCTAACAATTAATAAACAGCTAATAACGAGGAAGGAGACGAGACGGACGAGGATTTCTCTGCAGGATTCCCTCCCCGTCTTCGCCTCTCCTCCTCCTCATCATCTCCGCTGCAGCGAGCGTCTGCCGTGGACCTCTGCAGCAGCAGCAGCAGCAGCAGTGATCATGAAGCACAGGCTTGTTTGCTCTTCATCAACATCAGGGCCAGTCCCTCTCTCTCAACCCAACCTGCCGGAGGAGAGGCCACGCTCTAACAGATCACGCAGATTCAAACACGCTACATTTGCTCTGCGTCGGAGCTAATAGGACATGGAGCTCTAAAGAAAAGGCTGTTTTGTTTTTTTCCTTCTGTGCATGTTCCCTCACAGTTCAGCCTCTCTGAGCGTGCGTGCACGTGCGTGTGCGTGCGTGTATGTGTGTGTGTGGATGCCCCCCTAAGGCAGCCTGTGCACCTTTATTCCAAATGACCTTGTTTACGGACATAACACAACCACCACGAATTCCCAGACAGAATCTCATTTCGAGGGAGCGTCACAGCAGAGGCCGAATGCAGAGAGAGATTTCTACAAGCAGGTTACAAACCTGCATGCCTTTAATTAAACTGACATATTATTACATGGACATTGTAATGGAGTTACAAGTTAAATTAAGATGGAGAAGCTTCCTCCATTTTGGATAGAGAGCCTGTGTTGAGCTGAGGAAACATGGCATGCAGGATTGTCTCTCCCTGCTCGAGCACTGTTGCCAAATTTGAAAATAAAATGTCTGCAGTGGCAACAAAAAGAGCCCAGCGTGTGCCAAAGCACGCCAAATCAAAGGAGAGGTTTCTTGATTTCAAAGCAAAGGCACATCCCAACACATACAACATACAAATCCTCCTGCCTGATCAATAGTTTGAGAGAGAGATGGATAACTTTGAAGGCGATGCTAAGCCTGTATTGATAACATTGATAGAAAAAAAAGGCTTATTTAAATCCCTCTCTTCCACCACTCAGCAGCTTTCTCCTCCTGGCCATGCGATGTCATCTATTGAGCTGCAGAGTGGAACACTCCTCTCCCAGACAAAAGAGGACGTCAGTCTCCATAGCACAAGGATATGTCCTCTCACAAAAGGAGTTACAATATTCACAGAGAGAAGGAGAGCGGGGTGGGAGGGAGGAGGGAGAATCCTAATAATTTCTCCATTTTGAATGAAGTCTGACCTTCATGTCTCTTTCTTTCTTTCCGTCTCTCCCTCTTTCTCTCAATCCCGCTCTGTGAATTTTGAGCGACATGCATCAGGAGTCATGCACCGAATGGTCTTTCCTCCTTTCCTGCATAAAATGAAAGGCTAAGTGGGGGAGATGTGGGTTTTTTACTGCTGAGTGTCAGTGTGTGTGTGTGTGTGTGTGTGTGTGTGTGTGTGTGTGTGTGTGTG
>CALSBV010010690.1:1679016-1722628 GCA_943590825.1 Bovichtus diacanthus
TGTGTGTGTGTGTGTGTGTGTGTGTGTGTGTGTGTGTGTGTGTGTGTTTCTTTGCTCGCAGCCTGGGCGGTATCTGTGTTATTGGCTGAGCCTTTTCAGGGGCTGGGTAATTAGATCAGACTGCCTCTCCCCGAGAGTCAAACCGAGCTCTAAAGTGACAGTTGGGAGCACTGTTGTAATTTTCTGCTCCTCCTGGTAATTGAACACCAGGATTTGGCAGGATTGGGATGCACTATATATCCAGGGAATAAGAAGTGAACAACACCCTCACCCTTCCTCCTCCGCATGCACCCCAAAAATAACACTCGCCCACTCGCACACACCCACCCATAGACACAGATCCTACACACACACACACACACACACACACACAAACATCTAATGCCTCCTGAAAACTAAACAACACTCTAATCTATTGGTGTTCCCCAGGTGCGGTATTAGCTAATTTCAGTTAGTTTAGCACAAATCCATGTTCACCTTTGAGGCCAATAATATGTTTACTTTTACCGCTTATTATGCAAGGATTTGGCGAGACAACATCGCATCTTATAGCGTGACATATTTAATAGTGTTTGAGGTTTAAAAGAAAGCAAACGAGCAATGAAATGATGCCTTAGAATTGAACTTGTGTTCATGCGTAATATCAAAAATATAATACCAACTGTTCGCACATTCTTAATAGACACGTTGAACACAGACATTGTGAAGAGTTGGACAGGAATATAGGAGTCATTATTAAGTGTTTATTGTATTTTTCAGCAGGTATGAAAGTCATGGCTAAATGTGCTACAGAGCATCTTTACTCTTTGTTTGAGATTAAAGGTACACACCAGTGATTAAATATTGCACTCCCTTAAAGATAAGGCTACTGAAAAGAGACTAATTTAAAGAAGAATAATCGTAATCAAAGCAGCGGAGGTCGCGTATCCTGACTTTTAGTCTCTAGTATGGGTCAAGCTCCAAAAACCCTGGCTCCTACATTTCCCATGATGCAACTGGATACCATTTTTTCCTTAGACCCTCCGTACTGGATAAAATAACTCCTTGTTTTCAAGCTAAATGGATTTGGTTACAAGACCAAACTTACCCTGATAACATCACTACGACACCATCAAGGTTGATAAATACATTTAATGAGATAAAAAACTGCAAAAGTGAATCTTTAAAACTGAGATATTTTAATGCTTGAAATAGAAGTGTAGCATAAACTGACCTGTGATGGCGGAAAGTAACATTTACACAAGTACTGTCATTTTTTACAATTTCTATTATGTGCTACTTTACACTCCACTACATTTCAGAGGGAAATATTGTACTTTAAATAATAATATTTAACCTACTGTATAACACTAAATCTATTTGACAGCTGTATTTACTATCGTCATAAACAAAACGCATGATCAATTAAATGGGAAGTATTATTATGAATATAGTCTGTAGAGTTGATCAATTTAGCATCACATTAAACAAACACATCAATAAAAGGTTGCTTACATGTTTAAGCATCAGTAATAACAATTGAAATATATAATATATAATAATATGACTCTCACAAAAGGTCTTTCTGAAGCATGATGGGTACTTTTTGAGAATATTGATAATGTAGGACTTCTAGTTGTATTTTTACATTGTGGTATTGCTATGTTTACTGAACTAAAGGTTCTAAATACTTCTTCCACCACTGTTGACCTTTACACGGATGATAAGGACTATAATGAATTAATAGCCAAACAGATATTAACACAGTCACGTGGCAGGACGTGTTTTCCCGTCGAGGACTCTGAACCTCCTCTGTTAGCCATCCCCTGCACATCCACTAAAGCCCTGCTGTTGCAACCAGCCGGCCCGTCTCTACAGGTATGTGTCAGCGTGCTCACAGCGCACAGGCATCTGGCCGGGCTGACTCTGACAGAAGCTTGTGTCTGGACTTGCTAGCATCAAATAAAACCTGGACCAAACCCACGAACCAAATAATGGAGGAGCCGGGAGGCACCGGCACTGACAAGGACAACGTATCTGAGGTAACAACCAACATCTCTCTGCTGCACGCACGCCCTCAAATTCACAACAACCCTCTCCTGGCCTCCATTGTTGACTGTTATGCAAAAATATGTGTTTGGCCTTACATAATTGAGTCTGAGCGCTATAAATTACATTTCTCGACTGTTGAAACAAAATGTAGCGATGAATAATCTGGTGCAGTGCAGATACTTAAATTTTTTAAGCAGTCTTTGCGCAAGAAGGGCATTTCAGTCTAGAGAGAGAATGACTGAATGCTGCAAGATCTTGAATTAGCAACAATAATCTCATCTTTTAAACACGGACACTAATCTGAGATCATTTGCCGCGCGCGCACACACACGAACACACACACACACATATACGAAGAGGAGGCGACAGATCAGAGGAGGCAGCAGCACAGTGATGGACGGGCTGTGCTAGCCTGTGAAGTCAAATAGCAGCATCAGTACAAATACAGATCCAGTGTTTGTATTGAACTGCTACATTTTTGATTATGAGTCATCAATTATGGATGGCAGTCTCCTCAGAGGCATCACAGTCCAACACCACAAAGAAACGTCTTGTAGACGGGTTGAAACCTCCCGCACAATCAGACTCGGTTCGGCTGTTTGCACCACCCTGCTTTATTATTGATCACAAACAATCAATTATTGATATTGATGATTATCAGGGGATGTAAAAGGCTAAAACATGAAGGCATATACTTCCTCCTATACACCGCTGTTTAAGGATGATTACGCCTTATTATAACTTGGCTCTTATCTTCATAGTTGGGGCCATGTCAGATATGGAAACATTGTATTCACCAAAGTAAGTGCTGAGGTGTAAAAACATGGGAACAATCCAACAAGAAATGATGATCAGACAGTTTAATCAGATTATCTAAACCACTACTTTGTCTTTGAGCTGTAACTGAAGCGTGATGGTCTCTTCACATTTCAATCATTTTGTTAGATGTTCCAAAGAGGTAAAATGATCCAGTATTTCAGAGGAAAACAACCAAAATGTAATAAAATGTCTGAAAATATTTACATTGTTTTAATTTTAGTCTGCCTATAATAATCCGTTATTTTAAATAGATGTTTCAAACTTTTCTGTTTGCCACTATGGGCCAAGATGGGACAGTAACTGCACTGTAAGTTTAAATGGCCGTCATCAGTGATTGTCAGAGTCCTAGATATGGGTTGGAAGGGGTCAACGAGGAGTTTCAGAACGACGTTATCATCTATTCACACGGTGACTGCGGCCATAGTAATTATGACGGGAGCAAAGGAGGAAGACCGGTGACATGGATGGGTCAAACCAACACAGGACTCTCCCCCAGGAGGCCGGAGCTTGTGTCCCGTGTGAATCAAAAAGTCAACGTTGAGTTATTTTATCTAACGTATGTAAGCAAAGTGACGTAACATGCATTACGTTACGTTACGTTTCATTACAAACGTATCCGTAGTTATTTTAAACCAACCCACGATGTTTTCCCTAAATCTAACCACGTAGTTTTCGCACCTCAACCGAACGTGACTGAGAGTGAAACCTAACGAAATTGCGACCCTTTCATAACATTGTATATGGACCTTCTTGCCTACTGGTGGGCGCAGTGTGCCCCTTCTGATGCATAAGAGTGCTGGTGAAAACAACTGTTAACAGCCATTTAATGGCCTGATAACATTAGAAAAGGACGGTTATTTTATCCTCCTGTTAAATCCATTTTAACTTGTTTTTATCTTGTCAGAATCATGTCAGAATTGGCTTGTATCCCCCCGGGCGGTCCCAACCCCCATATCTTAAACCACTTTTGTTTTTGAGTTGAGCAAACCAAAAAAGTCTAATTGTCCCTCATTGCGCGGGAAAACTGTGTGCAGTCACAACTATGATATCGTCACTTAACTGTGATGGATATTTACAACATACAGTTTGGGTAATATTTAGCCGCTTAGCTCACCTGGAGAATTGTTTTACTTCATTTGACTGCTTGTGTTTTTTTCGTCCCATCTATTCTTACCGGTATGAATGAAGGCAAAACCCCTCAAAAAAAAAAAAGATCCTTTAACTGTATGTTGTGACATGCTCAGCAGGAAATTTAATCACAATAGTTTAAATTCAAAGCTTGAGTTCATTAAAAAGGCTCAGTCAGACACAATGCATCTGATACAATCACATTACTTTATCAAGCATCGTGATCCATCCACTAATAGTCATGACACGATATGAAGGGCAGTTGTAAAAGGCTTACCTGAGTCCATAAAGCACCGTGCCATCAGGGTGGAGACGGATCATCCTGTTCTTGACGGTGACGCCGTGAACGAAGGACTTCTTGTCATTGAGGAAGTAGGTGTCGGGGACCCACAGCTGATCCGCCACTCGGTTATCCAGAGTCAGGTTGTAGGCGATCTCAGAGTAGGACAGGCGCTTGTCCCGCCACGCTTGCTGGAAGTACATCGTCAAAGTGTAGTCCTGCGGGACAGAGAGGGGAGTCCATTTAATGAAGCCAGTGCAGCACTTCAAAGACAAACTCGTGAGAATCAATAATGCTGACATTAATTCCACTATGGAGCCAAAAAAAACACTGTACTGAGTCTTTCAGGTGGGACCCTAACGACAGGAATATGTTTTATCTACACTATCCATGGTGGAATATAACTAAGTACATTTAGTGAAGTTCTGTACTGAAGTACAATATTGACATACTTGTACTTTACTTGCAGTACTATAAAAAATGTAAAACAATGTTTGCTTTTTTTGTTTTTCTTTTGTAGCATAAAGGGACTACAACTGCATTTTGTTGCACAACACAATGACAATAAATGAACCTTGAACATTGAGCCTATACTACCAATCTACCCAGTAGTATACTAAGTATCTAAAACTGACTCCACATTGACGAAACACAATATTAAAATGCTCTTACATGTATTAGCCAATATTAAAAAAGAATAATATTCTATAACAATATAACACAGCGAAAGGAGCTGTTCTCTTGATGTACTTTTACTTTTAATACTAAAAGTACATTTTGCTGATAATACTTTTGAACTTTCACTTAAGTTACACTTTGATTTCAGGACTTTTACTTGTAACAGAGTATTTCTAGACCATTTGTGTTTCTACTTTTACTCAACTGGGAAATATGTCAAGCTCCAACCGCATGTCGGGCCTCATCTGAACATGACTCCATAGATGTGTCACGTTGTATGGACTGTGCATAGTGAGAAGGTCAGCCAAAAGGTTGTTGGTGCTCTGAAAGGCCACGGCCTGTACTAGGGGCCATGGTGGTTGGGGTTGGGGGGTCAATATTCAACTATCCTCAGTTAATTTAAAATCATAACCAGAGGGGAACTTCCTCAGCTGGCTGACTATTTTCTCACCCAAAATATATATCTGCTTCCACTCGAAACGAATGACACCACTTTCTGCTTTATAGAGACAAATGGCGAGTATATTTCCTAAGAAGGGGCTTCATCCCTGTCTGCCTCTGTCGTTTTGCTTAGAATTCTGCGAAATAAACGAAATAAAACTACTGAGATTAGGGCAAAAATATACATATATTATATTATTTTGAAATAAAAATGATAATAATAATGCTATCAATGATACTCATCTCTAACTTTGTTTTTGTGCGTTTTGTCTCTAGTTGGGCAAATAAATTGCATTTAAAATACGAGTGTAGGGAGGTGGAGAGAGAGTCTGTTACCATAACTGTACAAAAGCGTACAAAAAGAGCAATTACACTAAGGGATAGTGAAAAAAAGCAACCTGATGAACTGATAAACAAAAATCCACAAGGACTAACATCTGCTGACACAATTTGATTATATGTGTATTATTAACATGAAAGAAATATTTCATTCATTTTTTTAAATATCACAGTTAACATCAGAACCGCTATATTGCGACACCGCTAACTGAGATTTATGGGAGAGTTTTCCAGATAAAAAAGCTTTATTTATACTGTACAGTTTGTTTTTACACACGCTCAAAGATGTAGCAGTAAACTGTATCTCCTCCTCCTCCTCCTCCTCCTCCTCTCTCTCTTTCTCTCTTTTCTCTGCTTCTCACTTTTAAAAAAAGACTTACACCCACACAGCCAGTAAAACACAGCACTGCAGTTGGATCTGCTCTGTTGCAGTGTATTGCAGTGCAATCGATGAGTAGGAAAACAAATTAAAAAATACGGTCCGTGAAACGAGACATTTACTCCTAACGGCCATCATCATTACTTATCGCCGTGCTTCTATGTTTCCAAGCCTTTCTTTTTTCTCTATCATCACACATTGGCGTGACACTGCGAAGCAATTGCCACTTTTCACTCTTAAACTCTTATCATTCATTGCATGCAGTGTGCGCGACCAAAGCACTGCGTAAAAAGGGCATCTAAAAATACATGAGCTGCTGCCATGTTGATTTTTTCAGAAGTGAAAAGTCAAGCGAGGACGGCCGCATCCTTATCCTGTTTTACAAGAGTTCCCACTGAACCCTCCTCTCACACTCGCTCCCTCTCTGTCTCATTATCAGCCTGTCGATCGGATATCTCTATCACCTTTGGGATCGTTAGTTACTGCCTGCAGACTCACTATCTCCGGCTATATGGCCCGTCTTGACTACCATCCTCGCCATATTGATGAAGGAGCACAGAAACACCAGCAGCGAGAATCCTCTGAGAGGAAGAAGTTGCTAGCAGAGGCTAAACCTCTCTGACTGAATTAAAAACTGAAGCTAATATTATTAAAGGGAGCCCTGTGGTAACAATCTGAGCAACATGAAGCAGAAATCATTCATCAATGTGCTGTAACAGACTTTTAGCAACACTCTTCCTGTATTTGCTCCACACTGTTTTGTGATATAACCGGGTGTAAAACGTAATTTGACATTTTGGTTGACATGGTAACAAGGCCGCGTGAGTGTGTCTGATGCATTCAGAGCTCTTAATTTATATAATATATTAACAGGGTAGAATTTAAGGGCTAATCAACCCTTAAATCATTATCATTATTCAAAATATATATTCTTTTTTTTTTCCCCAGTCATAATTACAAAGAGTCGCAGATTTGACACAATTGTTTTGTACAAACAGCAATTCAAAACCCAAAAATATAATCCAATCACAAAGATATACAACAGAGAAAAGAAGCATATCCTGACATTTGAGAAAATGAAACCAGAAAATGTTTCTGCTCGATAAATTACTTCTACGAATGATTAAATGTCAAAATAGTAAGATGTTAATCATCTTTTGATCGACAAATGGATTAATTGACTAATGATTTCAGCACCAGAAAGATTTCTAGTAATTGGTTGTGTCTAAAATATTTTCCTCGTTCATTCACTCAATAGTCAAATCAATATATATAGAAATAATATCACAAATAACAAATTTGCCTCAAGGGGCTTTACAATCTGAACAGCATACAACACCCTCCAGTCGGATGAGGAAAAAATAAGCAAAGCTCAGGAAGAGCAACAGAGGAGGGATCCCTCTCCCAGGACGACGCACAATAGATGTCATGTGTTCTGAATGGACCAAAATAGCAAAATTACAGCATGGAAAATCACTCACTACTCCCAGTATAATAGACGCTCAATATTTTTACACTAATAGTGGGCGGTAAAATTAGATTTTGGACACTTTTGCGTCATTGCGTTTGTCTGGTAACTTTTGCACCTTTAAAAATGTGAAGCATTGCATTGTGGGATTATTAGCAGACACTATTTTCCTCACTTTGGGCCATATGTTTTGGGCATGTCAGGCATTGAATCATTGCTGGATTATGTGTGTGGTAGAGCGCTTGACCCCAACCATAATACTGACATTTTTGGTGTCGCAAAGTCAGTGGAGAATTTATCTGCTCGTCAGGAAAACGCTATTGCATTTGCACTTGGTCTGTAGCTTGAATTAAGCCTTTTTTTTGCAAAAGCAAATAAACCCGGTGCCTTTTTTCTACCAAAAAGACACTAAAGAAGAGATCTTTCATAGTCTGACTCAGTCTATATGCACACATTTTGCACACAGGGGGGTTTAGGTTTAGGAGACGTCACCCGTAAATTTGTACCTATTTCTCAGAATGTAAAAATCAAAATAAACCTTATTTAAATTCAGACGCTCAAAGAAGAGAGTATAGTGCACTATATAGTAAATCATGAAGGATTTTGGACACAGCCTGCGGCCTTTTTCACAGCAGACATGTTTGACTTGTCGTAGTAAGAAAAGCGCAGGTGTTACTCGTAACGTTAACGATGGCTCCGTTGTGTTCAGGACTCCCAGGAAGCCATGGCAGTGTGACAGTGAGCCAGCATGCACAAAACCAGGATCCTGAACTGAAGCATCGAAATGGAATTCAGCCATCATTCATTTTAGTCTTTATTCCTGTGCTTTTCCTGCTGTGACATGTCAAAATGTCTGCTGTGAAAAAAGCCTATTGGATCGAAAACCTTTCAAAATGTGTCCCTTGTTCAGTTAACTAAGCTTGGAGTCATGGTGCATGCTCTCATTTGTATTGTATGTGTGTGTGTGGATGCAGTGTCCCGTTGTTTATGTTTTGTGGGGGTTAAGAGTATAGAGATGCACAGAGAACACCTGGGCCTGCACGCTGCCTCCTGGCTGTGCTGTAAAATGGCAGCGTAATTACGACCTCACAGATGGTGCTTTTTACCTTTGCTTCGGACATCCCATGAGCTCAGAGAGGGACACAAATCTCTCTCTCTCTCTCTCTCTCTCTCTCTCTCTCTCTCTCTCTCTCTGCCAGGGAGTGCATTTTGTTATGTGACGAGCTAATGTTTTTCTTTGCCTTTTTTTTTTCGATTAATCTGGCAGTCCAAGTCCAGTCTTTAAGTGTCTTGAAACCCAAAGATATTCAGTTTAATATGATATTACATACATAACAGAGAAAAGAAAGAAATCTCTATATTTTAGAGGCTGTAATTACTTTTCCGTCAATTTGACCAATCAAACCTGTCAGTTGAGGAGTGTTCCTTCATTTAGCATTTTGTCTCCTGGACAAAAAATAATTTCTGAGTAATAAACAAGACATTCAATATGTTACGTGTTAAGAGCCTCTTCACTGCACACACGAGATCGAGAGGCAGGTGAGGAGGTTTTATCAGCATGCAGCGTCCAAAAAAAAACCTTGAGAGAAGTGAGAGACAGACCATCCCACGCTGGATTGTCGGTCTCCAAAGCGACCTTCACTCTCCTTGTCACAAGCACTCCTCAGTAACTCCATTAACATCACACAGGCGGCCCAGTGAGCATCAGTGAGGGAGACATCTTGTGGACAGCACTAACATTATAAAAAATAAAACATTTTTAAAAAAAAAAAGCACTGACAGCAGTGAATATATAAAGAAGATGAAGATACAAACAAGGCCCGGCTAACTTAAAAAACATCAAGGCTGGTTGCACAGCGACAGAGTCTCACTTCAGATATGTTTCTGGGCTAACAAACCCCCATTAAGAATCTGACAGAGTGACAAGGAGTACATTTGTGTTTCCCTGAGAAATCTGACAGGCTGCAGTTGTTACAAGACCTCCATTACAACTACATCAGCTGTCACAGCCGACATGGGAGGGAGCTGCCAATACACGAGCTTACACAATACATACTGTTTGTAGATTTAGATTTGAAGAAACAGCTGACGTTAATGTGCTCACTTTCTCTCTATAATGAAAACATCTTGCCAGTTCGATTCATGTGTAGCAGTCCCTTCTGTTTGTTGTTGTTATGAAAAGATAAGTCCACCAATACAGTTATTCTCATTTTCTTTTGGAGTACATCTGTTCTTTGTACCTGATTTAAAAGAAGCAGGATGTGCACGCTTTGTATTCCCCTACCCTCTTTAACAGCTCAAAAACCTTCCCAATATCTTTTCATCAGCTTGATACAATATGACATTTTTTATCATTTAAAAAGGAAAAAAACAACAACGTTTGGACTCATACAAAAATAATCTCGTAATCATCATTTATGACCTACTAGAAGTGTTTGGTCGTGTGTGTATCTGCTCTAATAATAATTCATATGACCTTATTAAAAATCTAAATATATTCAAATGTATACAGTATATATATATATATATATATATATATATATATACGTGTATATGTGCGTATATACAGTATATACTGTATATATACATATACAAGTGTATATATATATATAATTATTTGGTGAGAACAATACTTTATGGTCATTACCATACCATTACTGTTCTTCATAGTGTTTTAATAAGGTCAAAATAAAATAAAAACATGAAAATGGTTGATTCTGCTAATTGTTTACACATACAAGATTTTGGTATGTGGTGAAAAGTAAAAGTTGATAAAAACACAGGGGTTAAAGAACATACCATGAACTGCGAGTGTGACAGTTGTGTATGTGTCTCTCCTCTGACAGACAGACGTCCACCATATTGCTTCACACTTTCCTCCAGCAGAAGCAGAGAAGTGTCCGCTGATAATAACAACGTCTACTGTGCACAGCTACGACTCGACAACTCCACGTTTGGGCAATAACAAGCTCGTCTGCAGACATCTTAGCCTCTTGTCTGTTTGCTTCCCATCTACATGCTGGAGGAGACGCCACAGCACATCAACTGGTCAAGCTGAGTTTATTCATTTGTTGTGCTCTCTGTGTCCGGTTAAGTACGGGCTTCAAATTAAATATTAGGGGTCAAGGAGGGAGTATTCTGAATGAGTTGCGGGCCATACACATCCTGAGGGAAGTGACAACATGGACGCCTTTATGACTCTCTTTCCAATGGGTCATTTTTCAGCTACTTAGCTTCAGTGGAGAAAGTGCCTGACAGAATCATTAAGGGAGTCATCAGCACATTAAAGGCTTTTAATGGAGCTGGCTAACTAACTCCCTGTTTTAAGACACGCAGCATTTTTGTTCCCTGTACCGGCCATTATCAAAGAATATTACGACCAATTTAAACTTGGCGTAACTTCAGTCTTGCAGCGGACTCTGCAAGGGTAAGTTTTGATAATAAAAGCAAATGACAAACCAACCACATAAAAATAGGAATACTCTTTCATTATTTTAAATCGGATTAAGTCATTTTAATAACATGCATTGCAAAAAGATGCATTTTGGAGAGCAACCATTAGATTTACAAACGTACAAAGCAAATAAATGATGATTTAACACATTTTTTTATATATACATATTTTTGGCACATTTTACTATGATCCTTGATAAATATATGTATTTATGTGTTTCTTCAGCGGGTTTTACTTTCAGACAAACTGTAACTATGTTTTTTTCTTAAAATTCACGGTCTCTTCTGACCTCGCAGTCTCCGTGGACTAAACATTAAAGAGAGAACCCAGCGTGCACGTAAAACAGCTGCAGGATTAAGTGTTGTTCTTGTGCTGTAATTATGCTGCTGACCATATTAATCTGTTACTCTGTGTCCACTCAGCATAACTAATGACATTGTTCTGGACAACTTGCATTCTTGTCTTAAGCCTTTTGGAAAGCTCAGCAGAGCAAACAGAGCAGGCAGAATCAAAGCTGCACGAGACGAACAAAGAGACAAAATCTGTCTTCTGTATTTAAATGTTTCAAAAATTTGAATATATCTGTATAAAAATGTGCAGGGGTCACAGTTTTGATAGCAGCAACCTCAGAAAAGCGACAGAAAACAGATTACTATTCTATAATATTTCAGATTACAGTTGCAATTCTGATAGTCAAGTAACTGTTTAAGTCATCAATCATGAAAAACTGTCAACGATTTGCTGGCGCCAGCTTCTCAAATGTAAGAATCTTCCATTTTATAGGTGTAATCTGAATATCTTTGGGTTTCAGACGATTGGTTGAACAAAACATCAATGTGAATGTGGCTCTGGTGAACTGTAATGAGCAATTTACACAACTTCCAGACAGTTTTATGGAGTAAAAGAAGAATTGATTAATTAAAAAAATAATAAGCAATTCAAAAACGTTAATAATCATTGTTTACAGCCCTATACTATAACTATTTATACTGGGAAATTTCCCGTATCATCAGCGTTTATTAAAAAGGCAAATTGTAAAAACAACAAAATTCCCTGCGTCTTCAAAAACCGAACAACCTTCACCTGGATTATAAATATTAAAAACCTTGATAAAGTCCCAAGAAAAAAAGAGGCTTTATTTGCTTTTCCTTGACTTCCCTAGATCCACCAAAAAAAGAAAAAGAAAGAGGCTGCGTTGTCATGGCAACACTGAGTAAAAATAACACAAGCTTATTTTCCACAAGCTGAAAATAAAATGGAACAGGATCAGTTTGGACAAACAAGATCAAAATGGTTGCTAATTCACAGACACAAGAAGCTGCATCCTTCACACGGATGTAGTGTAACGCCGAGGCCCGCGTCGCGTTCCCTCTGGTCATCGGCTCGCCTCTTATCTGACGGCCAGATCCCCTTACTCATGTAAAGAAACCGGCGCTTGTCAGGATAATGATCGTAATAAAGGGAACGCGCACGCCCCACTAATTCCTCCATCCCAGAAGCCACCACAGCTGGTTTGTTTAAATCTTTTAATTCACAGCCAGCTAATTAACATTCAGAGAACAGTATTATAGTACAGGCAGTGCCTCTTAACAACCATCAACCTCAGGTATTTTACATGTAATTAACAAGCTGGATGAAGAAAAGACGAGGAGTGAAAATACTCATTTACCTCCCTCCTTATTCCAGCCTCGGAGTGCATAGCTGTACTCAACATATGGATGGCATGCTGAAGACGTTATTATGCAGCGCTGATGCATTGCTGAGACAACAGACCCGACTTGTATTTAATCAGCTGCACTGGCTGTGTGGAGAACACTTTTTAATGCACCGTAACCAGGGTTCGGATCCTGGATCTGTGATTTCAGCGAAAACAAACAGCATTATGCAAATGCAATTTCAGCTGCTAAGTGAGGGAGATGAGTGATGGAGCGGGATGCCAGCGCTGAACAGACAGACAGACAGAGATAAGCAGGGGGGGTGGAGGGTGAGGGGGGGGTCTCGACCATGATATCATATCTGTGCCATATTTTGCACTAACCCCAGTGAGTCAGCACAGCCCACCCAGCAAGGATGTGTGGTCACACCTCGGACTCGGAGGACACTTCCCTCTCAAAATAGCACATTTGTAATGTCATGCAGGCGAGGCTGCTACCACGGCGCTGACTGACCTGCACATTTTTATTGCCCGACAACACGGCTGACCTTTGAGCCTCGACGGGCCATCGTTGTGGATCACAAGAGAACGCACCAACAAAGTGACTCCACTATGGCACGTACACATGTGAACCAACCTCTTACATGTGCACAGAGTAGCAACAAAACTACAAATCCCATCACACACTCAAACACCACCTCGACAAGCATCCTGCCCTTCATGTCGGCACAGAGGATGCCACAATGGCTTCAATCAGCCCCAACTAAAATGCAGAGTTCATTCTCCACCAGAGGCATTTTTATCTTTAATTAGAGGAGCGAGCAGCTGTCTACAACCCAAACCTGCTCACCGCTATGATGGCAGGCCTGCTCACAAACACTGATTTCAAACACGACCACATTCTTTTATTTCTGACAGCAAATGACTCCGTCTTCCTTCAGGTTCATATATTGTAGAAGTAACTGCTGTGATGTGATCATACACAAAAGGTTTAAATTGTCCTGTTTCGCTACATATGGAACTGATTCAGCACTTCATTCTTCCTTTTAATTCTAGAGTCATTTTTGAAGAAAAAGCTTTTCAAGTGTGATGCATTTTTCTTATGAATCAAGGATTTTGGACTCTAGAAACTCACTTTTCGCTGACATTTGTGGGACGAAACAATTGGTCGAGTAAGCAGCCTTAGATGGTAGCCGTGTGTTTAACCCCTCATAGCACACTGGAGCACCACTTGGCCAGTCATTACAAACACATGCTGTGCAGCCAAATACTGCTCAAACTCCCAGATTATTACCGCCGCCAAGGAGGTTATGTTTTCATTTGGGTTTGTTTGTTTGTCAACAGGAATACGGAAAAACTACTGGCCCTATTTTTATGAAACATGGTGGAAGGGTGTAGCATGGGCAGGAAGAAGACATAACATTTTGCAGCGGATCCCAATTACGGGACGGATACACAAATCATTTTTCACTTGTGTTAACATTGCATGATAGGACATGGCCTTGGTGGAGGTCTGCGCTCTGCGAGTGTCTTTCTAGTCGCAAGTTATTAGAAATATCCCAACATTTCCGAAGACACCAAATATTTCAGGCTAAAATTTGAGGAAAATCTATGCAAAATGATACACAAAATATCTAGGATATCCATTTGATGATTGAACGTTGTATATTATATAATAAAGAGCTGGAACAAGCTGCTAAAAAATCTATGTGACAGAGGCAGACAAAGTGGAATAAGATGTTTTTTCCAAGCTTAAAGCTACATAATTAGAAAAAAGTGAAAGTGTATGTTGAGGGGTTAATGAAGCACTAGCTGCAGCTCTCCTGTGGTAACACAGGCTCTGCTATAACTTTTCCTCGGCCTCCACCGGGATGTAGATATCATTAAAGGCGATGGTGAAACTGATCATAATAACCTTCACCTCTCTCCCACCCTGTTCTTCACTGCCTTCCTCGGCTTCATCCTCGCCTCTCCGTGTTGTTTTCCCTCTCAGCACTTTAATCTTAAAAGCGGCTGCCCCTGATGAGGAAGATCAAAGCAGCCCAGCGCCGAGCGCAGGTCACCACCTCATCCTCGTGATCACGGCGCACGGTGATATTATTGATTTCTCTGAGATCAATCCAGTCAGCTGCTGTTATCCTCTATTGTGCCAAAGAGAGCTGGACATTAGGAAAGGAGGAGGAGGAGAATCCAACCAGTTATGTAAGGATTCTTCACAAGGTGACAAAAACGTGTTGAACACAAGTCTGTCGAGGTCTTGGATGTTTTTTTAATTTAACTTTTCATCTATATTTGTCCACCGTGTGAGAGGGACGCCTGTGCAGATCCGGCACTGAGAGCTTTTCTGAGAAATGAGCGAGATGAACGCTCTCTCATAGCCACGGGGAGTTGCATGACGTCAGCCGCCATTCACTGTTTGTGCACAGTTTTGTGTTTTGTTACACACTCACACGGATGCATGAAGCAGTGTTTTTTTTTCCAGATGAATGCTCGCATAGATGCCTAGTTCTTAAGTAAGATAACCCTTTGGAGCAAGGCAGAGGTGGATTACATGGCTGCTGAGCCCAGAGTCACAGCCAGGGATCCAGTCAAAGTGGTGGGAGGCGAAGGATGGAGGAGGGAGAGGGAGAAAGAGAGAGGCCAAAGCGAGTGAGGGGTTTCTATTTCAAATCTCCCCGGACCCCCAAGGCACTTCCGTTCTGGTTGCATCCTCCACCAAAATAAATCATTTCCATCAAAGGAAAAGCTCTGACCATATTCAGAGCTTTCTCTCATCCAAATTCACACACGCTGCTGTATGTTCTGCTTAAAAACTCATTCAGTGCAGTTCAAAATGACCACACACATTGGGACAGGCTGCCAAATCAAACTTTAAAAATGGCTTAATTAATAATAGAAAACACATCTCCTTCCACTCCTACTGGCAAACTTGTTTTTCATGCTCTTATATAACATCTCTATTATGTTGCTCCATGGAGAGGCTGCTTTGTAAATGATCTTTTCTCACACTCTGAATTCTCTGCAAAGACTGCCCTTAATATTTTTCTCAATGCATCAAAAATCCCATGAGCGAAACCAGTTATTCTACACTAGAAATGAAGTATATTTAATGCAGCAGGGCTACACTGAAGTAGTTAACATTGCCTTCAGTTTCCTGTGGGCTGCGGTCTGTCTGTCGGTCTGTCACACGGATCAATAGGTGGTGCTCTTGCATGGGCTGCTGAACTTTTCCCCCTGTCGCACACAACGTTCATCTTTGTGCACCACAGCTCAAGCCCTTTTCTTTTTTGGTTGCAATGCTGTGTTACCAGACATTTATTATTAACAAATTGCTTACGTCATCTGACAAGTAAGGGGGAAGATCATTTACGTAGATGGGGATGATGTGATTGGTCGCCCGAATTAAAAGCCCTAAAAAACACCAAATGATGCCAGTTTGGAGAAGAAAATGGTGTTTTTATTCATTTTGTAGGTAACTGCATGGAGAGGAAAGAGGAGAGGGGAGGGAGGGGGGGGAGCGTGTCAACAAAATTACACCACCGAGGCTTGACAACGTGAAGCAGTCAGGAGCACATACACACACACACACACACACACACATACATGCATACATGCAGCTCTCCGCGCGCGCAGCCGGGGCTGTGCGTCCGAGTGCGCCAGTGAGTGTGTGTTTTGAATTCAAATGCAGCAACACACCAGAGCTGCGAATGCGGAGACTGAGAGAGGAGGATGGCGATGATGTGTTTAGGAGCGGAAGCCTTCACAATTTTTTTTGTACCCGAGGAAAAAAAAATGTATTCACAAGCTGCCTCAGCCTGCCTCACATTATCCCGGCTTCACAATCACACACACTGACCCGTGATAAGCAGCCCACTTAAGGGGTATTCCAGCCGTGCCAGGCACAATTGGCAACATTAAGCGGGGTAATAATCATGAAGATGCACCTACCATATTGACTTCAGAGACCATGTCTATGCTGGCTATGTCTATATTCATCCCCACGGCGACCGGCGCACCTGTGAAGGAAAATAAGGCATTAATACAAGATAAATGAATATTCTCTCATCATGTAAATTTAACAAATTCGTGACGCTGGCTCAGGTTCCTCTATGCTCCCCTCCACCTACAGGAGACGTGTGCATCATCAGCCTGAGCGAAAAAACCCTCATGTTTAACACGCAGGTGAAATGCGGTTAAATGTAATATTTTTAGTGGGATTATCAAACATTGATGAGCGGGATCAATCACGTTCAAAAAAAAAAAAAGACTGTCTTATCTCAGCCATCAAATGAAATATGCACATCATTTCTCATAGCCTAATTGGAAAGGCCTATCTGGCCATGAAGGGATGATTACGTAAATTAAAGCAGATTTTGCGATTCATTAAACATGTATTGCACGTCAGGAGGGCGTGAAAACATGACATTCCGTTTTCAATTTTGCTCGTTACCTCCGAAATCTGGCCTCAACCGAATGTCGTATCCTTTCATCAGTCTGTCCACTGTTTCTTTTACCAGAGGCATATTGCTCGGATCTTTGAGATCCTTGGCGCTGTGGGAGAAAAAGGTGGTGTAATGCAAAACAGCTTATTAATATCACACGCCAGGCACGCTTTAACAGAGGCTACATGACATGCAAGACAGAGGATTGAAAAAATAGGAAACGAGATTACCTTTGAGCCCAGACGAAAGTCACTAGTAAAGAAAAAGTCAAAATCCCAAAGTGGTTTTTCCTGATCCTCCCCATCGCAACAGTTTTTGAGGCGGTTTCGGGATGCGAGTGAGGAGAGCGCACATCCAACTTACTCCAGACAGTGCAGAGGAGCCAATGAGAGGCGCATGCGTGCAGCCAGCCCAAGATCAAAGAGTGGAGACTGATGATGGTGGATGAGCAGTTTCCATTGCAGAGAAAAATATTAAAGGGACAAGTGGTTGTGCGTAATGAAGAAGCGAACATTTGTGCCAGGAGTGAAATGAACAACAGCGGAGTTAATTTCAGGCTTGTTTTATTCTCATGTTTATTACATGGCAGATGAGTTTAAATCCTGACAAGGTCAAAAAATATGATGCATTGAAGGGTTAAAGTGGTCAAAATGTCAACTTAAGATCAAGTTTATTCCTTCAGCTTTTATGTTACTGGACATGCTTAGAGGCTAAAAAGAGAATAACAATCCACCAATTGCAGGTAGACACTAGATATGCAAACATCTTTGCCCAACAATCATGCCGGGTCTGTACAAAAATAGAAAATTAATGTCATCAACACCCATGGGTATTATATCCTACTCTTCCCTGCAATGTTTTCAGAGGACCTGCAGCAGATCTGAAAATGAAGAGGGAGCACCAGAGCGCCAGAGCAGAAAGGTGGGATGGAAAACACAATCCCACAATTCATTTTCTCAGGTTTGAGTACATTTTTAAAGCCGCGGGGAGGGATGCGAGCCTCCTCTAAATTGCCTTTGATCTTGTTGTAGTGGGAGCTGTGCTTCTGTAGAGGGCAGGCTTCTGAAAGCATTGGTTCACTGTTGCATCACCACCAGTTACAGCCATCATAGATTATATCATGCACTTCTTTTTGATGTGTTTCTTGGTCTGTGTGCGTGTCTGAGTGTCATGCGTGCTGTACGTGTGTGCCGTCTGTCTCGATCCGGGGGACCGACAAGTTGTTGTGTGTACGTGTGGCGGGGTTTAAAGTGATTGAGGCCCGTGAAGGGCAGCTCTTCAGCTACTGATCAGAACACAAGTGGGCAGTGGTCACAGCCTGTGAAATGAATAGATGTGCGGCAGGAGAATAAATGAGTTTCTGATTCATTTCCTCTGTCAGATGAGAGCAGAGTGACTGCTGAGAGCTTGTTCACACAGAGAGACAGAGGAGGGTGAGGTGAGGCTGGCTGGATGCTGAAGGTCTCTCCGGGTGCACATGCCCTTTTCCTGGTCCTCTTAGTTTTCAAGATCTGCGTCCCTGCAAGACCATAATACAGCAGAGCACAAAATGTGAGAGGGGCATATAGAAAGCTTTCTCATCCCACATTCAGAGACTCTCCGTCTGCAGTGCACTGCACAGCCCAAACTGTTACTGTGCTCCCTGTCCTCTCAGTGCCTTCTTCAAAAGTACCGAGCAAGGGACGTGGGGAAAATATGTAAAGGGAATAGATGTGATGCAGCTGTTCTCATGCTCTCCATCTTGTCTCTCTCATTATCCTGCAGAACGTTATAAACAAAACAACCATAAAAATTCTCTGACAGGAACATGAGAAGCATGATGAGCAGATTTGCACTCCCCAGTGTTGCATAACACATCTCTCTCTCTCCCTCTCTCTTTGTCTTTTGCACTGTATCTCTCTTTCTTTCTTGGACATGGAGCTTTGTGTTCTATAAGTGGCTCACTTATAAGCGGGAAAGTGAATAGTCGCTTTTTCCTGTACTTAATGTACAAAGTAAGCTCTGGTTTCTGTCGCCTGTGAGACCTGCTCCCCATGGACAAACAGTGTTGTCATTAAAGCGGCTGGGGTTTTTGCCAGCCCTCAGGTAAACCTTATATAAAAGAGGAGGTAGCTTGATGCATATTTTTCTTCTCAAATTAACTGAGCGCCCAGCCCTTTTTGTATTGTAAATCTATGATGATAAAAGCCTCAGTGCTGGCGTCGATGCAGCAACAACGCCACCTAACATCATTCCCCTCTTTTTTCCCCCCCTCTACAACTCCCGGGGCTGTTTCAGCATTAGAAATTATTGATGTCTTTACTGCCTAGATAAAAGTCTTTGACAAAAACTGTGGGTAGTTATTGTTCCACTGAAGCTATCATAATTAGAGCAGAGTGAGACAGGGTTGTAGCTCTTTGAGATACAAAGTAAGTATGCATAAATATCCTTCGTCCATTGTCTGAGGGTTTTTTTTCCTTTTTACCTCATTTGTACAAGAATGCTGGATACCCTCCAAGTATGTCTCAGATATTTATATACAGTATATATAGATTCTTTTATTTTTTTTTTACTATTTTGCATGAAATGCTTTCTTGACTTTGTCACGCAAGACTCAAAAGGTATCACATGGCTTTACTTTTTGAGTTGTAATCATGGGTAAAAACATTATGATGCATGTTCATGTCAGTGGTTCCCAATGATGGAGCTGACCACTTCAGCATCTTACATGAGAAGGCTGCTCACGGAAGTATTTGGGATTTTGTGAATTTAATCCCAGAAAATTTCACATTCTTTTTCTTGCAAATGAATGACTTTGTACTTTAACATAAGAGAATATCTGAGGGTTTTTTTCCTCCTTAAATGTATAACTATAATCTTGGACATTCTGAGTTTCTTTCTCTGAATATTGCCCCTCTCCATATTTTTTTTTATTTTTATTCCTACAATAGCCTTAATACGCTGTCATACTTTGATAAGTAGTTAGCACATTAAACCTGTTTTATGAGGTTTCAGGTAGATATTGCTTCGTGTTAGTGGGTCACAAGTCAAAACTGTAACCTCCATTACCTACAGAGGAAGAACAGCTAAAGGATAAAGTGGATGACAGCATGGCACGTTACTCTAACAGGAGTAAATTGTGCGTTTGTTGGGGACTATATTTTCAGGTGTTGATTAATAGTACGGTATGTGTGATCGACTCCACAGATAAAACGTGTTAGTGCAATCAAGTCATTGTAGGATTTGAATTTGTTGATGAGAAGAAAATATAGAACATCATCAGACCCTTTTAGCAGTGCCAAGACAGATGTAAATGAACCAAGATAATTGAATGTGATGAGCGTACCTGGCCCTCTCCATGGTGTCCTTGGCCAGGTAGATGTACCAGTAGACGAGGTTGAAGAGGCCGAAGGCCAGCGGGAAGAGGATGCGGGAGTACTTGTCGATGGGGCTTGTGCCGGCCAGCTGCGGGATTGGAGGAAAAGCTGAGCCCTGCTGGAGGAAAATCGGCACCGGCGGAGCATCTCCTGGCTCACTGCGACACACTGAGTGGTTTCTCCTCTTCAGGCCTTCCTGAGGGTTGTCAGACTGTCGGGAGGGGGTTGGGGGTGATTTGAAGGAAAAGCAGGAAGAGATGAGATGTAAGTGTGGGTTTTTGTGGGTTTTCTGCTCAGTGAGAGCAAAAGGGTTTTAAAAAAATAATAATAATTTCAAACTGTGAATTTCTAGCCGTGAAGAACGCGGTGATTTTAACATGCTGGAGTCATGTATATAAGGCTGGAAGTCATGTTGGTTCCCACAGGAGCTTTCTCTCAATGGTATGCCAACATCCCTATAGAACGCAGCAGGTAGTTAGCTGGATGCCCATAGGATGGTTAGGAGATTATGCAGGGAGGAGTGCTGGAGTTATTCTCTGTTCTCACACTGAGGCTATTTTTAAAGCATCTAACCATGAGCCCTACACGTGAGACAGATCCCAGGAGGACGCTGTGGTGGCTTACTGTATTAGCATAAAGCATATAGCTAGAGATGAGAGCACTACAACAGCACATATTACTATTTAATGCGTGGTGTGCCCTGAATGAGGAGAATGGCAGAGGCAGGGCGACTACTTGGAAATGCATAGAAAAAGACCTCCTATCTGTGGCATTATTTCTTTTTCTCCACATCTGAGTCTGGAGCTGCTGGCTTCCTGTTCATTATCAACATTGCTGCATCAAGCTCTCTGCAACAGCGAGGAGACTCTGTACCTCCACTCACCATTATTAGCTATGTAAATGCATTTGAGAAGCCACGTGATATGAATCACAGCCCGTCTTCAAGTGATAGCATAAACTGATGTGGCGGAGCAGCTTTCTTTCACATCAGGAACAAAACCTGCTTTCCTATAATCATTTCTTATGGTAGAAGATATGGATGTAAAGATGTATATTGGCCCGTTTTTAACCACAAACCCACCTGAATCAATGTTTCTTTTCGAACTTCCTATCAATGCAAACAATTAGGTTCTAATTGAAAAACGTGGACATTGAAGAGATAAGAGAAAGAATTTAGAATTTTGGAAAATACACTTATTCGCTTTCTTGCTTAACAATAAACGATAAGCGTGATACCTCTCTCCTGTCAGTACATTAAATGTTGCTCGAGCCAGCAGCATGTTAGCTTAGCTTAGCATCAAGACTGAAAACAGAAGACGGCTAGCGAAGCTGAGTTCAGGTAAGATATCCGGATGCTGGTCGGTGGTATTTTCCTTTTTACAATATAGACGTTGCTCCAAAACTATTCCAACTGCTATTCTTAATGGTTTGAAGTGCGCGGGGCTCTGTTAGGAAAACATGACATCACATATTTCCGCGCTCCAATCAGAGTTTTTCTGCATTTGAATCTAAATGTTATGACAGTTTCTTTGTTATGTTGCCAGCAAGGTCAGTCACATGTGATCAAACGACACACACACAGTCCAATTAAGGACATTTGCTGTGATTTTGACTGTTGAAATCCAATCTTTCGCTCTAATTGCTGCTTATTTAGTTACAAATATTTAATAGAGACACCCTAAAGATTTAAAACCATGTTTTCAGGGGATTTAAAATATTAATGTACCACTATTCTTTTTTACATTGTTGTATGAGTAATATATTATGAATTGAAAGAAAAATAAATAATTTTGTATGTGCAAACTTACCAATAAACCAATAAAACTATTTTATTTGCTATTCTGGTTCTAAGAACATTGATTAAAAATTGGCACAGAGAGGTTGTGGGACATTTGTTGTTCTCAAACACCGATCACCATGTTTTATTGATGACGGGGACATAAAGTCATCTTCTCACCGAAACTGAGTTGTCTTCTTCGCTGCCGGTGGTCAACACCTCAAGCTTGTCTTGTTTAGCTTTCCGCTTCTTCAGACGGTTGGCCTGGAGCGTGGCCAAGTAGTTGACTGCTGCAAACTCGATGAGAGCCGACGCCACAAAGGCGAAACACACAGCTATGAACCAATCCATGGCGGTGGCATAGGCTACTTTGGGAAGCGACTGGCGGGCGCTGATGCTCAAGGTGGTCATTGTCAGCACTGTGGTGATACCTGGAGGAAGACAAGCATTTATGAAACACACATAGAGGAGAAGTGATTAGTAGACATTAATAATTGGTGGGAAGAGGGGTGTACCGGCAACTGTGCGCGCAGGAACAGACTCCTTGTTGATCCAAAAAGAGACTTGTGACAGCACAACGACCATTATAAGAGGGATGTACGTCTGTATGAGGTAGTAGCCCAGCTTCCTCTGGAGGAAGAAATGGACCACCTGCACAGAGTAGTGACCTGCAAGATAAACAGCACGTGTGAAGAGAGCAACCCCGAGGGACTGAGCAGGGTAGCAGCACAGAACGTTTGCCCTTGCCTGCCCTTGAAACAGAATAGCTGCTGAGAGAAACATATAGATATATATTGGCTGCTGTCAGGACTGGAATAGCCCGCTAACTGTAGCTACATGTGAGAGAAACAAGGAAGGAAGAGAGGAAGAAAAAAAAAGGAGGAGGGAAGGAGGAGGGAGCACAGCAGACATTTGGAAATGGGATAAAGTCAAGAGGAAGGAGTGAGTGAGGAGGGGGGCAGGAGGAGAGCATGCAGTGTCACTATGTGTAACACACTGCCCTGCTCTGTCTAAACACTTGCATGCTGACATTCACAGACCAAAAACACGCTGCATCATGCACACATACAGAGGTTCCCTCTCTCTCTGTTTTCTTAATGGATAACGTTTCTACGTTTTGGAGCCTGCCTTATCCTTTTCCTCTCTATTCCAGGAATCTGCTGGTTTCACAGCAGGGGAGCACTTCTTCTTCTGGTGAGAAGAGAAAACGTGCATGCACGCGCACACACACACACGCACACACACAACTCCATCCTTCCTCCTCTCTGTCAGTGCATTCACTGGGCTTTAAACCCCATAGTTCTTTTTTAAAGGCACACCGTGGGCATTAGGCCTGACCACTTAAGCATCTTACACTAGATGGCTGCTCAAGGAAGTCTTTGCTTTTATATCGGCTCTACTGTTGGGGAGTAATGGACACTCATGCAGAGTTTAAAGAAACTCACCTGACCTCTTTCTACTCTCAGATTCATCATCTCGTGAGAATCTTTTTTAAATTATTAAATTAAACTTGTAAGTGCAGTTACACCTGCAAGAGCAATGTGATAGCAGACAGTGAGCGTTACCTGTGTTTGCTGTGAATATCTCACTAGACAAAGTCTGCCCCACCAGGTCATACTGCAGAAGACTCATGGACTCCGCGGGACAATCAACAGATGCTACTGGTCCTTTCCTCCAAGTGAAAAGGATTTCAGTGCTTGTGTAGGCATCTAGAAAAACAAAGGCAATCGAAAAAAATGTTTTTAAAAGATTAAATACATCTCAACATTATTGTTCCTTCTGTTTATGAACACATCTGTTAAACTTACATATGGTTGCATCTAACAATTATTATTTTCATTGTTGATTAATCTGCCGATTACTTTCTAGATTAATCATTTGGTCTTTAAACTGTCAGAAAATAGTGGAAAAAAGAGTTTTGTCAGCCCAAAACCCAAAGATATTCAGTTTAATATGATATAAAACACAGAAAAGCTGGATATCTCCATATTTGAGAAGCTGAAAACAAAAATGACTTAAACGATTAAACACTGCTTAGCAATTAATATTTAATAGTTGCCGATTCTCTTTCTGTTGAACGACTTATCGTTGCAGCTTGACACTTACAGCTTCCAAACCTGAGCGGACATGCATGGCCGTCCATGGGGAAGTCCATCAGACTCATGGGACACTCTGCAGCGATTGTCAGTCTAACAGCAAGATAATGCAGACACAAGTCATCTATAAATCTCATGTCCACAAACGATATCATCAACAAAAACAATAAGTATTAAGTATAAATGTCAGATCACCTCATGGTGTAGAGGACAGTCCCATTTTGCATGATGCGGAAGAGTTTGTTAGGTGTGGTCGTGTTATGAGAAATAGCCTTCTTGGAGTTTCGGAAAAAAGTGTCTGGCGTCCAGATCTTGTCCACCATGCGGTTGTTCAGCCTCAGGATTTCCGTGGGACCCTCAAATTTTAGCCGCTCATCAACCCACATCTGACGGAAGAACATGTCCATGGTGTAGTCCTGATGCATGAACATAACACGTTAGTGGATGTAAGACAAACCATTCTACCCCAAATCCTCGCTTTAAACTTAAATATTTGCCCCTGTCATTCATCAGTAGGCATAATAATGGAGAGCCAACTTGCAGTGGAAGGTGTGGAGAGATGACGAGGGAATGATGGATGCCACTCATCCCAGATAATCATTAATCAATCCATTCAGCCATTCCCTCTGTCTGACATGTTGTCATATTGATTTAGAGGCCATCAATAATGGAGTTATAGGGCTGGTCAAACAGATTAAAGCTCATTAGATGGTCTCATGGCAGATTGCCCATAAGGCAGGAATTCAGTGGTCACTGGAGCGCTGTTATCTCCCACAGTCAGCACATATACATCTCTTCCCAGCAGTAGTATCTGTCATAAGGTGAAGTGCAGGGTAGCATGGTGAAACGTGATATAATATAGGCAGAGTTTTATTTTCAGCCTTCAAAAAAAACATGAATCAAAACAATCTTTAGACTGCTCACAACAGTACTGGTGCTGCTCTTTTAAAAACCACCACGCTCTCATTCCAGTCACATATACAGCATAAGAGCCCGCCTTCCCAGGTGAAACTGGCCAATCAGGTCAGTCCTCTAGAATGGAGCGTCGACTAGGTTAACAACAAATATATATTGTTTTTTTTTTATTTAATTATACCAAAAAGGCCACAATTCATTCTTTAATACGTTAACATAAACACTTTACCTTTATCTTAATTATCTGCCATTACATCACACATCATTCATCCAATCAGACCTGAGAACCCGTCTACTCATACACCACATGTAGGACTCCAGTTAAGGCATGCACCCTCTTTAAGCACCACCTGCACAAGATGTCTTCCACAAATGACTCAAACTTATGGCTTTTATGACAGCATGTCTGTTTAATATATTTTTAAGAAATAAACTTAATTCAAATGCAAAGTATGTTTATTTGCCTTTTTTTTTTAAATGGATATTGGAACCATAAATTAAATAAAGAAAAATGTGTGAAAAACTGTCTACCTTTCTTAACAAAAAGGCTTAGCAAATAATAAGTGACGGAGTTGGTGCTTCCTCACAGTATCTTACCATCTCAACATCTGAAACCGGTCCAAAGCTGGTGACAAAGATGTCTGTTTTCACCTCCGTCACACCACCTGCAGCAGTAATTAACAACTGTACAATGCACACGATGATACAAGATGTGCAAAAATAGTCTAAAACAATTTACTTCACAAGTCTGTAGAAACAAGGATTCAATGTCTCAATTACCTCCAGATCCAGGTCGCAGCCTGTTGTCATAACCATCCAAAAGTCGATCCAAAATGAGAGTGATGTTGTCAGAGAATACCTTCTCCTTTCCATGTACAGTACCAAGACTGCAGAGGGACCAAAAAAAGATTAAACTTGCAGGCTCATTGTACTCTGATCCATTATCAAGCAGTGAGGGAAGACTTACCTTATCAAGCAGATAAAAGTAACTAAAGTTAATGTCAGGACGGCCATCCTGGGCAGCATTTAATACCAAATGTGCAGTCAACTTTCGGAGCAACTCATAATTAATAAAATGGCATGTGAAGGCAGTAAAAAAAAAACAGCATGAGTCCTTACTGGTGTTGTTAAAGTGACTGGTAGGCATACATAAGGACACTGGAGCCACTAAATCAAGAAGAGTAATCTAATTAACAGATTAGTAAACCTAGTCCATTTTTAGACAAACAGTGAGTTCTATGGGTTTCCTTTTAAAGCAAAGGTAAAATAATTCAAACAAAACAAAAAACCTATCAATGAATAAAACTCATCAATTTCGAGTACATTACCAACAATAAAGCGCCGACATGTAACTTTTAAGAATAGTTTTGTTGTTGCTGTGATTATTTTTATCAGACAGCAGGTGGCGCTACACTGTTGTTCACAACCGGAACTGAAGTTCACACTGAGAGAAGAAGAAGAAGTTTCGAGAGCGTGAGGGGTAAACAACATGGCGACAGACAACATAACAACCAACAACTGAAACTAATTCAACTTCAAGTGTGTATAACAGTCCTGGGAAGCAGTCGTAAAGCAAATAGTGGTGAAGAATAACTGCGTAGCAAACTATTAGCATAACTACCGTGTAAGTTAATTAGCGGACGTTAGTCGACCTGTCAGCCGGGGTGAAGCCGCAGCATGTCGGTGCACTTCGAGGAGAGGAGCGGTGTTGTCCCCTGTAAGACTCCCTGGGGCTCCTGGTACCAGACCATGGAGGAGGTTTTCATCGAAGTCAATGTGCCTCATGGGACGTCTGGTAAAGAGGTCAAGTGTCACCTGGGTTCCAGAGACATCGAGCTGCATGTCAAAGGGGAGGAAATGTTCAAGGTAAACTCCCAAGCAACATCATTTTAACCAAGAGAGAGAAGAAGAAGAAATGAGGACTCCAATAAATAAGTCGATTCTCTTTGCTTTTTCAGAATCGATTTTGTGCGCGGTTTCAGTTTCTGAGATCTCTAAAATTGGTCAAATAAAGTTATGAATTGCACATTTTAGAGTGGCTTGTTATTGTGACCAGCCCGAGGCCCGCCTGTGTAATAATCGTACTGTTTAATCAGCATCTTAATATGCCTCATGTGCCAGGTGGATGGGTTATCTTGGGGGGAAAAGGAGAAATGCTCACTAAGACAAATTTCTATCAAATGTGTGACCAAAATTGAGAGAAACAATCCTTTTGTGTTGCATTTATATTTTTGTTCGGTGTACTTTACATACTGCTGGGCAGCTTGTGAATTTCACCCTGGTGATCAACTGTCTTTTTAAAAATCTAAACCAATAGAAAAACATAATAATACAAATATATTTTGCATTATTACTCTGAATCTGCAACGTAACTACTAACCAAAGTGATCAAAATGTTGTGTAGTAAAAAGTAGTATTTGAAATTACAATTACTGAAAAATTGTACAGTACTTGAGTGAATGTAATTTCCACTTTTGACCTCACAATCTCTTTTTCTTTTTACATCCTGTCAGGGAAAGTTGTTTGACACGACCATGTCTGACGAGGCCACATGGACACTAGGTAGGTTGCACGCCTCTAAGTAACATACTCATTAACTTAGGCTGTAATGTAAAAAATCCATTCTTATCTCACTTTTACCTCCTTTTTCTGCTTAGAGGACAAGTGTCTCATCCGGATCATTCTGATGAAGACTAACAGAGAGGCAGGGAACTGCTGGGCCTCCCTGCTGGAAGGAGAGTACTGTGCGAATGCCTGGGTCCAGGACCAGATGCAGAGGAAGCTCACACTGGAGAGGTTCCAGCGGGAGGTTAGTTTAATTAATGTGCCACCTGAAGGGTCATGGTGTACGTTGCCAATTTGCAAGTTATCAGATGCACACCTGTCTACAGATGGCCACATTAGTGTAACTTTGTTAGCCAAATAGATACCGCTTTCTATTTCTTTTTTTATGGTTTATAAATGATTTACTAATGCTTTGTTGATCAGCTTTTGTAGTTATACATGTTAGTAAGCCAGTTACACATTGTCATGGATATCTCACTTTCTAATAAGCCATCAAGTGTGTGTTAATAAAATGCTAATAAATGGATTTTGATCCAGATTGTCTTCAGCCCTTTCAGTGCTGAACGATTTGGAAAAATATCTAATAGCATTTACTTTGACTGGTATTGCAATTGTGATATGAAGTATGATATTGGAGGGAATGATAATTTTTTGCATTCTCATTGAAAAATATATTTAAATGATATGTTGTGATTTTTTTGCAAGGATCTGTGCCAAACAAATACTTTTTTCCTAAGTCTGTAAAATACGATTTGTAGGCCGGGGAATCTCTGCAGCACCAAAATACTTTCAAAATGGTATTTTAACACATTTTTCCTTTTTAATAAATATTGCACCTCCTTTGTTTGTATTGTGATTTCGGTAATAATTTAGAATAATGGTTCAGCCCTAGCCCTTTACTAGAAATAATTGTTTTACCATTCAGAGGTCCATCACAGATATAATTAAATTTAGTGTGGATTTGTAAAATGAATGAATATTTATGCTAGCCTTGATAGGTGGTGACAGGGTTCCTGCTTATGAATTAATTGCGCTCCTCTTTGCTAGAATCCTGGATTTGACTTCAGCGGTGCAGAGATATCTGGGAATTTCGCTGGCGGTGGTCCAGACTTTTCCAGTTTACAGAAGTGACTGATGTCATGATGCCAAAAAACCTGTTACATGCTGCAGATGTCCCCTCTGCCTAATGAACACTACTGAGGACATCCATGGCATGCATATGAACAGTGGATTAATCAAAGCTCCTATGATGACAAATCAAGATTTGCCTTCAGAAGTCAAATACTGGGCGTTCTACAAGACTTTATTGCTCGACAGAGACACTTCACTGCAGCCCTTTAATCTGGCTTGAATTGGCCAGTTGCAAGGCTCATGCAGGCAGAACAATGGTTGATGGAAAATGTTCCATTTGGTTGTAAGAAGCCTGTGTGGTGTGTTTTTAATAATAAAAAGAATGCACAAGCAATAGCTTTTCAATATAGTTTTATTGAAAGGTACAACAACTTTAAGGTTAACGAGATGGTGTATTCAATCAGCCATTTTGAATTTGAGAACACATTTTAATTTAGTCACTAAAAGAAACTTCTACTTGACAGGGAAACCGGCAAAGAAAATGCAATACAACTTCCAATTCACATTTCCACTGCAACCTTTTTTTTTTTTTTTTTGTGTGTTCTCTGCATAATTGACTACTGAAATCAATTAATGTGGTACTTCACTCTGTGTACACAAATTAAGAATTGGTGAAAACAACTCATCTGTAACCACTGACATTTCAGCTCAAAGAGTATGGTCAGCCATACATGACAGGATCGTCAGTAGCATCACTTCACTGGAGAAAACCAGAGCTCCCTCGCCATATCAAAATAAAAACAAAACAAAAAAAAATTATCACCTTGGGTAGGAGTGTGCAATCAGGACAGTTTAGCAACCTAGGGTAGGAGTTAAGGATTTTGGGCCCGATATCTTGGTTCCATTTTTGCTCTTCACAAAATCCTTCTCCCTCCTCTTCCACATGGTGGACTGAGGACCTAGGTGGTTCTATACTTATGAGCTTAAAACCAGCAACCCGTTCCAGGAAATACCAAACAACCTGGTACGGATTTTAACAAGAACATACTGTACACTTGTGCAAGCTACTCAACCAGGAAAGTAAAACTTAGCAGGATGGCAGAACCTTTCTGACGAAGCATTACTCCTCGTCATTGGGGCAGATAAAAGACAGTACGCTTGTTCAATGTAAGATGGCAAACAAAGTTGAGGAAAACCGTTACATTTTTAGCTTTTCCATAAAGAAATCCATCATCAACGATGGAGATCTGTAAGGAAAATAATTGTGGCTGTGCTTGGGTGACCATACTGCAAGAATGTTACCCAAAAGTTAAATCCGATTTGAGGATAAAGATAATTTGGGGACAGTTGTAATTTTCCACTGCATGTAAGGTCATCCGTTCGTACCCTAAGGTTTAACAAGCTGACTCGGGTATGGTGGGAAGATGAGTGATCTTGTAGTAGCTGGGCTTCAGCTGACGTGCAGTTCTTCCCGAAATAGTCCAGCGAAGCCTCTGGCCGTTAGGCCTGGAGCACCTGGTGGTGGCATATTCAGCCAGGCATTTTCCAACCAACTCCCGCACACAAACCAAGTCCCCGTCTCTGATCTGAACAAAAGATGGAACGGGCAGAAAAAAAAAAAAAAATTGTTAATTGTGCAGCAGAGTTTCTCTTCCATAGTAATGGTAACCTATTTCCACAAATCCTTTGGGCTCTAACCAAACAAAGCTATAGCAAAACTAAAAAGCAAAAAGTATTTATTGTCGAGTTGTTAATTGCAGAAGACATATTTAAGGTTGTAACAGTTGCTACTTACGTTCAGCTGCTGCTGCAAACTTTTCAGGGATTCAGTTATTTTGTCAACGTACTCAGGGTCGTGTTCCTCCTGGGCCTCATAACACAGGAGAGCCATGGCGAGCAGAGATGGCTGCAGAGACAGAGTATGGATTCTTAATCACAAAATACCATCAAACACAGTAAATATGTTTGTCTAAGAAAACTGCATCACTAATGGTCTACTTTATACCTGGACTACCACTAAAAACAATGTTCTGATTTTATATTAAATGGTTAACAAAGTTGAACTGCTGGATGTCACTTTGACGTTATGAAATAAACTAATACAATATAATTCCAACTTGAAATAGGCCACCCTTTAAAATGTTGGCTGAGCGGTTATTTTGGCCTACCTTTATTTTGGAGAAGACAAATGAGCAGTGACAGGCTTTCAGCTGAGCCTCCAGTCTCTCAAGGCTCAGTATCTTCTTGCTGTGAAAATAAAATACTTTTAGTGTCAAGATTGCAACTTATATACACAGTATACAATGTGATTAGACATCAATCTGCACAAGTAAATTATGTGATACAATTACAACAAAATAAATTTATATATATTAACTTAAGTACAACAATATTCAGTTTTTAAACAGATTTTCTTGTTTTTTTTCCCAACACATCTCTAATATGTCCAAAACTCTAAATGATTTCACGTGGGACTGTGCCCGTTTGCTTTAAACATTTTGGCTAGTATTCTCTTTAAAGCCAAATATGAGAAGACAGATTTTAGTAGAGTAAATATAATCTTGTTGAGTCATAGTTCAGCCCTGCAGGTTAATGTGACCGTCTGTCCTTACCTCTCAGCGTCGAGCTGCTCCTGGATGTGGCTGTGAAAGAGGCGGAGAAAGCGGAGGGCTGTGGGGGCCTTCACCTTCCAGTAGAGCTTCTCCATGATGATCTTCTCCATCCTCATCATGTCAGACACTGTAAAGCGATTCTGACTGATGCGGATCAGTTCATTGGCTAGAGGCACGTTCTTCTCCTCTTCTGCGGACTTCACAGCAATGTAGAAGCAGCACAGGCCCACGCAGGACAGGTGCTTTGGTTGAATCTGTGGAGGACAGGGAAAGGAATTTAAATATAAAACAACCTTTATTATTATTATTACTACTAGATGGCTACTTTTCAGGCATTAATGCATTTACAAACCTTCATTACAGAGAGGAATCGATCCAACAAGCTGATGGCCAGTGAGAAGGTCTCTGAGCTGAAACCAAAGAACCTGGTCAGAGAGAGCAGGTCCTTCACTTCCAGCTCCCTCAGTCTGGTGGTCATCCTGAGGCCATTGTCCTGGGAGCTCTCGATGAGCCGCAAGCCACTCAGCTTTGGTTGGTATCGGCCCTCCAGATCCGTGAGGGCCTTCAGCTTCACCGCAAAGGGCTGTGCTCCAGGTCCTTTCACTGTGTCGATCATCTGTGCATACAGGGAAATGGAACTGATTAATACTGACTAAATCTTACTAAAACACAATATTTTTGACTCAATTCTCAGTCCTGATAATGTGTTAAGATTGTGTGTATGACTATTGAAATATTGAAACCAAACAGCTACATCTACTTATATTAGAGCTGAAATTGTAATAATCATCTACTAGTCCATATCTATAAAGCTGTAAGTGTGTCTAATAAGCATGTCCATGGATGTTGAAGACATTGTGCCTGGCGTTGTTGTCACAGGGAAAAAAATTATAATGTGGATACTATGGCCAAGTAAGTAGACATGAACTGTTTCACTCTGCTATAACATTCAAATAAGTTACACATTTGCATCGGTCAACTAATACCAGAAAAAGACAATATTAAAAGATAACCAAGACAATATCTAGCCTTTCATGGTATCAATAAATTCTTCTACACAAAATGTCAACTATCCAATTGGATTAATGGTAATTTATAACATATCCGAAATGGAGGAAAGAATATATATATAACTAGAACAGCTGTACTGCAATAATGGTTAAACACAGTTCAGCACAGTAAAATGAATGTAGTTTATTAATAAGAAAAAATGTGCTTTAGGGATATGCATTGCTCAGGAGTAGCGTTAACTGACATTGGAGTCTTAACATATGTATAAGTTATCCAGTAACAAGCCTTCCCCCAACAGCTGTCATTGAACTGGACTAGGCAAGGGGTGGCTGTAACTTACATGTTACAGCCTTACATACTTACACAACAAAGTTTCTCACAATTTGTAAGAGTATTTAAAAGATTAAATTAAAAAAAAAATCCCAAAAGGCTAATGCAAGTATCTTAAAAATATAAGAGTCACAATGTTCTAGGAACATGTTTGATCATTTGGGTACACGAATAGGCTTTATGTCAAAGGCCATGAGTGGTTGGGCAGGACCTGCATCATGTCGGGACATGTCCTTGCCATACACACCAATGGAAGGCTAACAGAGCCTGATGACAATAACAAATCCAAGTAAGATGACGCAGTTTAAACCGTAAAACTGTGGCTAAAAGTACAATACACAGCACTGCGGGCATTTAATCAATGTAACGCTGCTTTGTGAAGGTGAAAGGGCAAATGACAAACTAATATAACGTTAACGACGTAACGTCAACCGTTAGCTAATGCTACAACCGCTAACGCTAACATCAGTTTCCAATGTTTTAGTCTTTTCAGCTACAGACAGCCACATAACGACGTGTCATAAGATTATAAATCCTCAATCTTACTTTACGTTTGACATATGCTCAGTTATCATGATATATAAGGAAGATTGGTTAACTTACCTTGGATGAAGTTACGTTGCCTTTAATATAATGAAAAATTAGGGAAGGAAAAAAAATCCTCCACAAGCTTAAAATAAGCGAGTGAAAATAATTTTACAACACAAAAAAGTGTAAGTATGAACTTTCACTAAAGAAAGTTTTAAGCTTAGGTTAATTGCTGCCTATGCACACCCCCTACCCTTGTTGTAAGGCGATGGGGGAAAAGGGCCGTTTGGGTATTAATGCAGGCATAAAACCGAGCCCATGCCCAAACACGGCGAGCTTCCATTGGCCATCGACGGAGGACGTTCCTGGTTCTACATTTCAATTGGATATACCTCCAGCCCTTCACGATTAAGTCCCGCCCTGTACAGACTGGGGACCAATTGCAGATGAGGAGGCGATGACTGAATTTGGCAACCAATTGTACCTTTATTATTTTGTGAATAACGTTATATTACACTACTCCACACTAAATTCACTGACTAACGTTCAACAAAGCAATTGACGCTTTATTTACACTAGCATTAATATAGTGGCTAAGAAAATGTGCACAACATGACAGGAGATGGAGTGACAGAAAACAGAAAAGCCATAGGAGAATGTTCTGGAAAATTGCACAAGAGTTCTTCACATTTTATATACCGATTGTCTTCATGGGCCAGACGTTTTTACACTATGTAGTCTCTTCTTTTTCAATGGACGCCGACTGGTAGGTTTCTGGAACAGTCTGGAGGGACCATGAGCCTACCACAACAAATCTTTTCTGTCTAAAAGTGCAATCATGGAGGGAACAAGGCATCATTTCAATAAAGTAAGTCTTTATTACATTAAGATATACAAATCTGCAGACCCACCAAATAGATTTACTGATTTAAAGAGATTTAATCCTGAATGTATATGCATCCAGGCTTTTTTCAACAGTATATATAGTTTTTGCAGTTTAAAACTATGACATATTTCTAACTAGATCTTTTTGACACAACATCAGGACTGGCATGTTAGCATGATAGGGCACTGTTTAAAATGATTAGAGATAGTACTTGTACTATGACTGATTTAAAGTGCTTATAAATCATAATATAATGATCGGTACAACATTTAACAGCAATATGTCACTTTAGAATATATATATATTTCACAGTGTAAATTTTCATCAGTCAAAAACTACAAGCATAACACTGTAGATAAATGAAGGTAGCACATACAGTACAAAAACTGATATTTTGGCAATGATCATTAACACTTTTAGGAATGAAGGTTAGGAGCCATGCAATGCAGAGACCATGCTACAGAGCGCTGCTTAGAAGCTTAAAGAACATTTTAGTAGACATGGAAGACTTCAGGCTGAATCACTTCCAAGGGTGTTAAGTGCATTTCTATAAAATTGTAAAAAATAACACACTTCATTGTTAGTCTGTGATCTTTTCATGTGGTAGAAAGTCTTCTAATTCAAATTCCTTCCTGAGGTTAAGGAGCACGCAGATGGAAGACTAAAGAAGCTATGAAAAGGAAAGAAAAACCATGTCATTTATCTGAACAAGCAATTCTACATATTCATTAATGTCATTAGACAAACCTCAATAATATATGACACACTAAAGTTTAGTGCAAATGATAATTAGGTTTAATGAGCATTTTGTTATTTGTCCTGTTTTGCTGCCAGTGACGGGAGGCAAAATCAAAACTGAAACTTGAATTGAATGGATAATGCTTTTAACAGATACACCGATACCAATTGAAATTGGAAAAACATGTTGTGGTACGTCATGACGACAACGAGTGCAATATGAAATGCTTTGAATCATACAAATGACTGATGTGATGGGAAATCCCAGAGAACTGAGAGAGTTTGGAGGATGGGTTCAGTTGACCAACAGATGAACTGATGCTCTGCTCGGTTTTCCATTGACATAATTTATTTGAATATAAATTGTGGCAACATATTTTAACATTACCACTCACAGTAAATCTATTTAATTAATGTCTTTAAAACTTTGCATAGGATGGTGTTAGACAATTAAATTATCTTACGTCAAACTACCAGCAATTAAAAATATTTTTCATGTACATTATTAGAAATTCTGAAAAACCTACTGGAGACCATTCAACTTGTGAATAATTGCATATAGAGAAACAAACACATGCTTTTTACTCTATGTTAATACAGAACATAACTCACAGCCATCAGTTCAATTCAGTCAGCTACTAAAAGTCTCCTGTTCTACAACAGGACATTAACACACATTCATGGCAAGAACATAAAACAACACAAGCTACACGTTATGAAAACAGTCCATGGATTGTGTGTCTAGCGGAGTCAGCATTAGGGACAAATTAAATACACTAAGCAAAGCTACCTTTTTGATCCATAAGTACACATTGGCTTATAGCCATCACATTGTTCAGGCTCATATATACGTGCATAGTCACTGTGACACTGTCCACACATACAGTGTTGGTAAGTAATGTCAGATATGACAGTCTCTTTTTCCCATGCTGATGGCAGACACATTCCTGGTTTCCCTGGATGTTTGATCCATAAATCAACTGAAAGGGGAAAAATAAGACAGAATATGGAAACAAAACAAAACAAAAAGAAGGATTTGATGAATGGTAGAAATGAAAGTAATGAATGAATGAAATGGGAATGCAACAGTGTTTGTGGTTGGGACTTCTTTTAGCATCCAATTCCTTTCCATAGGCCTACATTAAGGCTACATTAAGGCTACATTAAGGCCACATTCAGAGTCAGACTGGCAGACCAACTCCTGTTTTTGACATTTTAATGTTTTAAAAAAAGAATTCATGGAAATCAAATTTGCCAAATGATACTAAGGCAACATTCATAGGTGGATTAAAATCAGATTAATGCTGAATTTGTAGAGAAGTTTCTCAATCTGATCACTCTAATCTAGAATTGTATCTCTTTTATTCTCTCTTTTATCTCTTATCAGACACATTATATAAACTTACCAAGATGTATTATCAATACCTGAAAGCTTTTTATACAATCATTCCTCATCTTCCTCTTCATGACAAATCTAAAACTAATCTAAATTAGTTTATTCTGCACCATCAGCATGAAATCTGTTGCAGAATGACTTGAAACTCAGTGAATTCATCTTGTTAAATGCTTTTAAATACCAAAATGAAAGAATTAAAACGGACTCTTTTAAATTTCTCTTCTGAAATGTGAGTTCCCTACGTTCGATTCTCAGTTGCTTTTTATTTTTGTCTCCTTTTGTGTTTTCACTACAGTATGTGTTTTTGTTTGGCCAAGTCTCCCTTGAAAAAGAGTCTTAACCTTAATGGGACTATTCTGGTAAAATTAAGGTAAAAAACAACAACAATTTTATAGATCTTTGTGTGAATATATTTAGTGTATGTATTAAATATGCAATAATGCATTTACCTCTTTTTCTAAAACTGGGCTACACAGCATATTCACAAGGATCATCAGTTACAGAATTTTAGAGGTCAAACATACAGTATAAACCTGTTGAAATCAACTCTTTCGCCCTGTGTGGCATTACCCTGGCTTAATGCCTTTGGTAACATTGGTACAACATCATTAAATCAGCTTTGTGAATGTTGATTTTCAAGGCTAATCTTGAGCTCCAAGCTGTGTACGTTTTGAGCGAATATAACTGATCCTGACATAATAATGTTTCCACCTACAAAAATAAAACGGCTCTATGTGGGATGTCTGAGTGTCCTCTGCGTTGCACATGGCGTGAGCATCGGTGAGACCAGTCGAATGTAAACAGACGTGCCCCTGCCTGAGATACAGTCTGGCAGGTCAGCCCGCAGAGACATAAGCATCAGGCAGTGTCATGCAAGCTGTGACCCTTCCCACTATGTCTGGGCACACAGTGTCAGTCTGAATCTGTCCCTGTATCAGTTTCTGAGCCAACATGGCTTCTGGGAAAATAACACTATCTCATTAATCACATTGTACGCCTCCCCACTCTGTCCGGTCGACTCTACACAGACTGGCTTAAAGAATACGTGACATTTAACCGATTATCCTTAAACTGCCTGAAAGATGTTAGGGTTATTACTATTTAGTGCCATTACTGCTTGCTCTGACAACCGTGGTGTACGAAAGGGACCACTCGAGCAGCAATACTTAATCATATACATGCAGAAAAGCAGACTTACTTCTTCTTGTCCTTGTCCTTCTTGAATGGTTGTTGTGAGCAGCCTTGGAGTGCCTGTCCCATCAGTGTCTCAGCTGCAACCTTTCTTCTATTGAAGGCATTCATCTCCTCCTCCAGTTCTCGTCTTTTCTCCTCAAGATTCTTTTTTTCTTCCTGGTGCATCCGCTTGAGCTGCTCAAATCTCTCATGAAGCTGGAGATGATGACGATGATGGGGCACAATGTGACACGAAACAAACATGGTATATTTTGAACGAGTTATTTCATCATCATGTTAATCCTCACCTCTTTTTCCTTTTCTTTCAGCTCTGCTTCTGTCTCCTTCACTTTGTTGACAAACATCTGTCTCATTTCTTCCTCTTTGCGCTGCAGATCCACAAGGAACTCCTTCCTCTTGGCTTCGTATGTCTCCTGAAGGCTGAAGAGCCGAGTGAAATCATTGTTAAAATCAGTCTAATGCCTGGATTAGTATCCACAAGCTGGTTCCTGCAGCTGTTTATAAACGTATTTTAGTTGTAACATAAATGTGTACTAGGTGGGGATTAATGCATCACAAAATTAAAACGACTTCTTACGTAGAGCTTAGTATTTACTAAGTATTTACAAATAGGAACTGCCAGGCATAACTGGAGCAATAAAACTAGGATGTTAACAAATACGTGCACTTACAAAACATTATGCCAATAACATTAGACTAACTAAGGTCATTACTTTGTATAATCAATATTTTCCACTCACTCTAAAATACATGAATACTATTAACTCTAAAACAAATATATTATATTTCTGCATGTATGCATTTGTAAATAAAATACAGTAATAAATATAAATATAATCAAATACATAAATTAATTATACCCCTAGTAGTGGTGGAAGAAGTATTCAGATCCTTTACTAAATGTCCTTAATGCTCCAAGTGTTTAGTAAAAAGGAGATCCAACATCGTATAAACATAGATTTTAATGTGCTGTTTATAGGTCATTCAGCCCTGTTTTAACGTTATAAGAGAGCAGGGGTTTTGGCAGCTCCACTGAAGTGAGTTGCCCAGATACATTACATCACTGCTATCCTTAATTTCACCTGAACGACTGGCTGTCCGGGTTTGTGTCCTTGAAGCCCATCTCTTCTAGCTTGCAGCGACGGTAGAGCTCATAGTGTCGAGCGTGTGTTTGCTCTCGGAGATCCTCCAAGTTCACACGCAGTAGCATCTCCCTCAGCTTCACAAAATCACAATGGTTTTCATTTTCCACTGGAAGAAAAGAAGCTTGGTCATTTTGCACCTACTGAGACCCTAATGCTAATAAAAACAGAGATTTGTGATATCATGTTTGTATCTCAACTGACTTTTATGATGCTTAGAAAATCAATTCAGTGGACTCACCCTGTACTGATCCCCAGGGATACAGCCTGGCTTTCACCATCTTATTTCCCACTTTAACGTCTTCTACACTTCCAACCACAGCAAAGGGAAGATGAGTCTGGAACGTATCGTATTGATTTTGTTATACTATGGTTAAAATTGATACTGCTGTTGTCGTATCCAGGATCTCATTCTGCTATCACGACATGCGTCTAAATATGGATTGAATTGTGGCTTATATTGTGCTACTTCAGTTCTCTGCAACATGAATCGTAAAATGGTAGCACGACAATCAGACTGATTTTAGTTTCACTTCCTTATTCTATTCAATCTTTAAATTAAACTGTATTTATATAGCACCTTTCAAATAAATCAAATGCACTTCAAAGGGTTTTATAAGCGACTTAGGATGTTAAAAGTAAAATGTTAATAAATGATATAGAATAATACAAATCATAATGATCGTGATTGAATCGATGATTGTGATAAAACCAAAAAAAGGGTCAAATAAATAATAAATATACAACAACATTTTCAAAACACTACATAAAAGTTATATAGTAGATATTACCAGTATTTTTATTCTATTTGAATTGCTGACAAATTAGAGATGTGGGCAGCAATTCAAAGGTCTGAAACCAGACTAATAAAATGATCTTGTAAAATACATACCACATTGTATTATGTCTGTGTGTTACCGGGACTCACATTCATGGAGGTGTTGATCTCTGCAACAGCTTCATCCTCTGTAGGGAACTGATAAATCTGCACTCCATTACTGACCAGCTCACTCATTATCTTGATCTTTAATTTGTCCAGTTCGCTCTTGGATACCGTGTCTGCCTTTGCAATAACCGGGATGATGTTCACCTGCATGGACAAAACATAATATGAGTGACAGACTGAGGAACAAGTAACATTAACCGCTGAAATACACAGTGCGAGATTCTGTGCTCACCTTGCTGTCCAGTTTCTTCATTGTGACGAGATCAAGAGACTTCAGAGAGTGTCCGGTGGGAGCGATGAAATACAGGCAGATGTGGATTCTTGTGTCGTGGCAGTTAAACAAGGAGCGCTTTATTTTTAGCTCCTCCTCAAGATACCGCTCAAACTGGGTATCAATGTACTCAAGAATGGGTTTATAGCTGCACAGAAAGACAGCACAAGACATAAAGCATGAGCAACATTAGTTTATACCTACATATATGAACACTAAACTGTTGTTGTTTGAGAGACATGTTAGTATCCTAGTTACAAACTCTGCAACTACAGTCTTGCAGCCAAGAATGCCTGCTTTTTTTACTCCCTGCTGTTGGAGCACCATAATGTCTATTGAGATTGCATTAGTTCTACCAGTCATTCCCATATTCACTCCCAGTTCACATGCCAGCTCTCTTCCTCAATCCCATACTGTGTAAGTGTGTTGGCTGCAGTACCAGAGCAAGAGGGGGAAGTGATTAATAGCTGGTGCTGAGCTAGCTCAGTATCGAAACAGCACTAAAAGAAAATGTATGAAACAAGTTTTCTAAAACATTTGAAGAACATTGTATATTTTTCTTCCTTTGTGCAGAATACATTCTTCCATTTCTGATCCTTTTTTTCTATCTGGACAACACTAAAAGTCAAACAAACATCCACAGGAATCTGTACCTTTGTCCTTTGTTGATCTGGTCTCCGAACCCTACAGTGTGCACAATGGTCAGCTTGAGGTTGACGTTGCTTTCCTGCAGATCATAGGTCTGTGGGCGTAGCTGTACCTCACTCTGATAGTGGCTGGCTTCCTCATTTTCAAATGTTGTATTGAAAAGAGTGTTCATTAATGTTGACTTGCCTATCCCTGTCTCACCTTAGGAAAAAAAGAGAGAAAGTGGTGAATGGTGAATATAGTTGAGGGAAAAACTAGGTGAAGCGTTAATGCTCCAAATTCAAATTGAATGCAGGTCACGTTCATGGCACTAATTCTGGATTATGAACTCCTCCTGGGATGACACATACCTACGCAGAGGATGTTGAAGCTGAATCCCTGTGCAACTGATTTACTGACCAGCTGATCTGGGAGACTGTCAAACCCCACATGACCACCGAGCTCCAGGTTTCGCTTTTCTTCATGCTGCGGTATGCGGAAACAGGCAAACAGGCAAAGTATATATCAGTTTTATATATAAATGTATGACTTGTATATAAAAAAATAATGTATCATATTCACTTCCAAGGAAGCAATGACAAAAATCTATCCAATTTTGATGGTTATAAAAGTCCTTCTGTCAGATCCCATCCCCACATTCTGCTTTCAAGCTTAAAAGCATTCTTTGCAAATGAGGTCATCTCTCTCTTCCACTTAACACACTGAATAGTCCAAGCTATAAAAATGTTCTGTCTCAGTATCACAAACCAAATCCTTCTTTATAGACACGCAAATATAGAAAGTAAACAAAAAGCTCAGAGAATCATTTGAGCCGTGCAGCACAGATGTCATTCTTTACATTGTGTCCTGTGTTTGTATATGAAGCTTTAGTATAAGCTCAAGTTTAATGCTGCCAACAGTAACTATAACAGTATACTTCTAACAGCGATTATAAGTATACTTATATTTATGCCTGGAACTAACAAATATTTTCATTATCGATTAGTCCGTCGATTGTTTTTGTTCAATTAATAGATTAATCACGTACTCAATCACAATTTTTTCAGAGCATCTTTTGCACAACCAACTGAACAACATTGAGATATTTAATTTCCAATGATTAAAACAGAAACAAAGCATACAGTTTGAGAAACTCTGACCCCAAAAATGGGCCTTTGCTTGATAAACAGTTACTTGATTATAAAAAAAAATGCTGATTACTTTTTCTGTCGACTAATGGATTAACAATTGACAGCACTGCTTTTACTCCTGTTTGGAATCTGAGACTTGATTCAAGTTAATAAAAATATGAAACTGCACAAATTTCCCTGTTCAACGTTCATTAATATAACACTGAAAATACATTAATGACATACATTTAAATCTGTACATAGTAGTACAGACTATACAGAATGCATTTTGCCCTGGCTGTATAAACTGGGAGCCTGTTCATCCCTCCGATACTCGACCCTGGGATACTGGCATCTTGCACAAGGCTCAACATGAGGATCAGGATGTGCTCAATACAACAATCATCCGTTTCTGTCCCTCTCTCTTCACCCGCACACACACAAAGAGCTCTTTATCTAGATGTTGTTTCACAGGGTGGGAGGATATCCAAGCTGCTGGCTGCCCTGGTACCCATAACTCCCCTTCACAGTATAACAAACTCACACGCTACAAAGTCTCCCATCATGTGCAATGCAACTTATCAACAGAAGACTAAATACCAGGCACCGAGCTATGACGTTTGGCAAATACACATTTCATTTTTCGCTGAGCAATCTTTAGGAGCTAGCTACCAATTGACGAAGCTGCTACTTATGTTTATCCTCTTAACTTATACTCACGCTGCCTGCTGTTGTGTGTTTCATTCAACTCCTGTCAGTTCAGCACCACGTACACCTGTCACAGTGTTGACATGGTAAACAGCAAAGTGTTGATCCGCACATGCTTCGTGCGGTTTCTTGCCGGACAGTTTGGATGCTGAGGTGCGTTTTTTTTTTTTTTTGCACGTCTCCACAGATTGCACGCATCAAAACGTTGCTACGATGCATCGTTCCTACCGAATCAACCTTAGCTGAAAATCCGTCTTTATACCGATGCATTAGACATAACAAGCTTTCTCAGCACCGCAGCGACCCTGCTGCATTCTCTACACACATCTCATGACCATCACCTTGTTCTCGCATGCACCTGAATGCTATAGTTTAATTCCGATTTCTACTCTTGCGACACCAAACCATGAGTCACCGCAGGCCCGCAGACAGCAGATCATCATACTTACTGCGAAAACATCTACCTCGTTGGCCGCCATCGTCAGAAGTGGCTGTGTGCAGGATTTATCCGTCTTCAGCCAGAACTGCTCTCCACATTGAACACGGACCGACTCACACTGCTTTCAATATGGCCACTTGGAGGCAACACCCCCTCGGTGCTGGAGGGCGACACTACAACAGCTCAATGAAGCCTACAGCTTTATTATGAGTCTGGAGCAATTATTGGTGTTCTCTTTTTGTGTGTTTATAACTCAGAAATTATTCAGATAACTGCTTCGACAGACTAGAAATGTTGTAAAGGAAAACGAAAGGTATTATCCTACAGAAATAATATTACTTTGTAGCAGTTTGTCTCCATTTTGAGTTCAGATTTTGTTTCTTCTTTAATCGAGTTTGAAAGTGTATGAACAGCCACTGTCACCAGTATAACAATTTAAAAAATGCAATTTCAAAGGACCTCAAGTCTGACGGTGGTGGAAAGTAACTTGTAAATTACAATATTAATTCAATTACATGCTACTTTGTATATCTTCCCTTATGCACTTCATAGGAAACAGTGCTTTTTAGTCCACTACATTTATTTTATAATTATTAGTTAATGTTGAAGATCATGAATCTACATACAAAATGTATAATCAACGTTAAAATGTGAAGCTACCCAATATCATATAGTTTCTAAAATTAGCTTCACTTTACCAGATACACCAGGTAGACAGTAATGCATTGTATTAAATGTTGTTATATGCAAAAATATAACAA
>CALSBV010010690.1:1722638-1767586 GCA_943590825.1 Bovichtus diacanthus
TTAAATGAGCTTTACTTTACTTAACTTTAAGAGGCATTAGCATATCTAGCTTCTGAAGGTTGAGCAATTCAATAATAAGGCCAATAACCTGGCTGCACTTGTCATATGTCAGTACACTAACAGTTTATATTATAGTGTTATTCGTTAGCTAAGATTACTCCCAACAATCAGTAACTCACCAATTTGACTTTTCTTTTACACCTTCAAACTGACAGTTGATATTTCTAAACGTCCTCTCAAACATTGCTAATAAGGTTCAATGAATAGCAAAAAGATCGTGATATCTCTTGTAAAATATATTTAGCTACTTGATATAATGAGAGACGGTTTAGTACTAAAAGAGCATCTTTGAATGAACTAACAGTTTCTTCTTCAGCGACGTAAAGTTAAATTGAGAAACTCGAAAATAAGCACCGGATGTTGGAAGGAAATGTCTTCAAAATAAAAGCGCAATATATGTCACCATAAATGTCCTTATTTTTGAAGGCCATGACGTGTACTCTTGCGTATTGTTGCGCATTTAAGCTAGACAGAAAATTGATTGGAGAAGGAAATGTGTTTAAATTTAACTTCACTTTTTATTTATTTTTTGCTTTCTTTTATTTTATTGTGAATATAGCCGGAAGTCGCTTGTATTATTTTGAGTATTACATTAAAATGCCAAAAATACTTTCTGATAAGAACTATGAATGCAGGATACAGCTTGTTTAATGCAGCCTAACCAGCTATTATTTAAAACTAGCCTCTTGCTGTGCTTGCTGATATCATGACTGAAAATGAAGCAGGGCTCTTTATCTGAGGAAGTAATATGAGTGATGGAGTTGATTGCCAACACCTGCGCATGTTGATCAGCAGCAGCACGTGTGTTGTCCTGTTTACCTCGAGCTCTCAGAGGAGCGTGTCTCCAAGTTTTGTCTATTTTCGTTGTTTATAATGGAAAAACAAATGCTGATATCAGCGGTCCTTCGTTATCTTTGCACGGTTTTCTTACTGCTGCTGGTTACTTGCAGCTACCCGCTGGTCAGATCTTCCCTGGCTGCCTCCAATGCGCTGCACAAACTGGGAGACTTCCCCTACCCTTACGGCAGCATCTTCTCCCCGCTGCTCAAAGCCCTGTCAGAGCACGGAGGGTCGAGGTGGAACCCAGAACTGAAGAAAAAGATGAAACCCGAGCACAGGTACATGAAATATCTGACGGAGGTTTACAAGAAGTCCTCCAGAGTGCAGAGAAGCTTGGACGGGAATAACCTCTACAACACAGTCCGACTGATCAAGCCTCAAGATGAGTGTCTTGCACAAAGTAATAAAGGTGAGCAAATGAAGCGGCTTTGTTTTGTATAGGTGATCTGTGTCAAAATCAAATTTCCACAAACTTGACTGTCTGCTATTTTCTCTGTACCTCTGAGGGTCAATAGACTAGTTTTAGTCTTGTCATTAGTGGGGTCATAATGGCACTGGTGTATCAGCTATTAGTATGGTGACAGACTAAAACTCATTATGTGCTGTGCATGTAGGACATTACAGCACTCAAACCAAAAGCTGCCTGTCTTTTGGTCCTTTTTAACAGATTTCACTAAATATCAGGCAAAAACATTAAAATTGGATTAAGAGGATGCTATTTTCAGCCCCATGGCCTCAACAAAATGTTTTTTAGTTTGCCTTTGATGTGACTAATATTTCATTACCACAAGGAAAGTGGACAAAATATTTCTAGAATATTTGTGTTTGTTGGTTATTCAATATTCAATCTGTCTTATCAAGGAATTATCTCAGCCGCACCATTTAGTTTTCATTTACAAATATATTCTAAAAACTACAGAAGATATAAAAATAAAAACTTGACTGCAGACATGCTAACTGGGTACTTTATCAAATAAATCATATTTGAAGACTTTTGAAGCTTGATGTATGAAATGCCATAATAGTTGTTAGAGGAGGGAAGTATGATATTTAAAAATGGACCAATTCAATCAATTTTCACCTGTGGTGCCTCCCTTAAAACTCATGTCATATTATAATATATATATATATATATATATATATATATATATATATATATATATATATAATAGTGTTTTTTCTGGCTAGTTTTTAAAATGTTGTGTAATCATGAGTACATGGACATTATGTAATGGTGACACAGTGCCTTATGTTTTCTCATATTCTCTTTAGAGAGTTTTATGCAGGATCTTTCCTTCAGCCTTGATCAAGTAAGAAGAAAAGAACATCTTTTGAAGTCGGCCCTGCTGTACAATTTTGACCGTGACCTTGCAGCACCTGTCAACTCTGTATGCTACCTGAGTCTCGAGAAACAGGAGCACTCAAACCTGTGTCCCGGGGTCCACCACGCTGGGAACTTCACGGTCAGCACACACGGGGGGAGCAGGAGGAACTGGGTGGAGGTTGATGTAACCTCGTTTCTCTGGCCTCTCTTAAAGTTGCACAAGAAGAACATACACCTGCTCATCAATGTCACCTGCCCAGAGGAACAAAGAGCCAGTGGTAATGGGCGCAAAGGCCCGCTGAAGTTCACCCTGAAGTCCCCTCTTCTGCTTCTTTATCTCAATGACACCAGCAAAATCGCCCACCATAGGTTTCTGGTCAATGCCAAAGCAGGTCAACGGTCAGCCACTGCGGCAAACACATTTCACAAGCAGATTGCTTTCAAACCAGAGCAGAGGATTGGGCGAAAGAGGAGATGGAAGAGGGAATCTCCGAAGAGCAAACGAGGCGATAAAAGTCTGGATATCCACCTGCCTGAGCTTCTTTCAAGCTCTGAATTCCAGACAAGCGATTGTGCCTTGTATGATTTCAGGGTGCGATTCAGCCAGCTCAAACTGGATCACTGGATTGTTTTTCCACCAAAGTACAACCCCAGGTACTGCAGAGGCATCTGCCCGAGGACCATGGGCTTCATCTACGGCTCGCCTGTCCACACCATGGTGCAAAACATCATCTATGAGAAGCTTGACTCCTCTGTGCCCCGGCCCTCGTGCATTCCCTCCCAATACAGCCCTCTGAGTGTCATGATCTTCGAAGAGGATGGCTCCTATGTCTACAAGGAGTTTGAAGACATGGTTGCCACCAGGTGCACATGTCGCTAAGCCAGCTGCCAACTTGTCTGTTCTTTTTTTCCCCCTCCTTTTTTACAGGCTGAATAGAACGTCACCACAAACCTCCTCAGCAGTCATCACAGGTGGACTCTATCCAAGTATTGGATATTCTGACCAGGCTCAGTGATTTCATGAATTTATAAAATTGTTGTGCATGAAGTCTGATCTGGAGCAGGTGTGTTTACTTAAACAAAAATTATTTTATCCTAGTGAAAAATGTTTTTTGTTTAAATTCTTTATTAAGGCGTGACAAGAGAGGCAGCCAATATTCTTCAACTTACTGTTTGCAACATAGTATTGAATTTGACACACCTGAAGAAGAAAAATGAGTGTTGTATGATTTTGTATAATTTTTTTAAGTTATTTTTTTTGTTAACTTATTTTGGGTGGGTGGTCCGTCATTATTCTTTAATTTAACACGATTGCCAAGTTTTAAGTAGCCCTGTTCTGGACATAAGATGAAAAAGCAGTCACAAACTCTTCTCAAACCTTTTACATATCGTTTTTATTCCTGGGGATTACAGACAGCTGTCTGAATGGCAGCTGTCTTCATAATGTCCAGAATGAAAGTTGTCAAGGTTTCAGTGTGTATCTATTACTTCTGGTCACTGCGTGACTGCATAGGAAGCCTACAGTATGAATTGAGTGCATACTTAGGAATTTGTACTGGTTGAATGTGACTAAATGCATGTCATGTCTATTTATGCAAATATAATGAATTCACTGTATATCTGTGCTCAATTTAGGGATATTCAAAAGAGTGAAAATATGTAGACAGATTGTCTGAGAAGTTGGAAAATAAAAAAGAAATAACATGCATAAATGTTGTCTGTGTAAATTGGCTGAAAATGTTTATTTAACATAAGGAAAATATATTTGTGCAGGAAAGAAAAGGAGAAAGCTTTTTTTGTGTGTGTGTGTGAGGTTAAAGAGTTATCTGATGCTTGCCAGATATGGACGGTCAATACTTCCCTCTGACACCTTTCTGAAATATATCTATATCTATATATAGATATATATCTGTATTTTGTCTTTCTGGCGGCTTGAAAGTCAGATGAAGGGGCATGTTTCCATTCATGATCATAATGTAGACATGGATCTTCTGCAGGAAAATGAAAGTCAATTGTACAGATCAGCTCACAGGAGATCCACAGCCTCAGTCAGAATTCAGGCTCTTTAGTCAAGTTGGTGATTTTAGTTTTGCCGATATACTGTAGATCTCCACGGTTGTGCATGCTTCCCCCCCTCTTCTTCTTCTTTTGTGTTGCTTGTGATTGCAAAAATGGAAAACTGAGTTGATTAGTAGCTCAATATGATAATTGCAATCTCAATTGATGCCTAGATTTAAATAGGTTCCTAACGGGTCTTCAAGAATATTTGAATAAATCATTGGTTGCATTACTGCCACCCTCTGCTCTGGAGTGTGGATCAGAAAATAGATTTACAATCTAAATCCCTTCTAAAAAAATAAATAAATAAAATAAAAAACTTTCACACACACAAACTCTATAACCTACAGGGTGGAAGTCTAGTGGTTAGGCTTTCAAATAGAACACTGGAAGTTTGTGAGTTAAATACCAGGCTGCCACGATTGAGCCCCTGAGCAAGGCTCTTAACCCGGAGTTGCTCCAGCTGGACTGTCCCTGTAGTTAGTTCACTGTAAGTCGCTCTGGATAAGAGCATCTGCTAAATGATCTGTAATGTAATGTACATGTATCCTCTATGCTTTACAAACTAGTCCTATATAAAATACCTATCGACATCAACCACCCTAGCACCTTATCCCCACTTATCTATAAACATCCTTATAAACCTGTCTCTTACGGAATCTTGCAGTATCCTGACCTGTGCTCTCTTTTCCCCAGATTAAACATTTTAACTCTGCTTTACTGATACTAATTTTCATTTCTATATTTCATTTCTTTAAAGCTCTCTTTGCCAACCCATCCACCCCTCTCATTGCAGAAGAAAGAGTTAATTCCTCACAACTTTACCGTGGCCATACTCCAGTCCGCCAGATGGCGCTAGCGCCCTCGGTGTTAGCGGCCAATTACGTCAGTATAAAAAGGAAGGACACAACAACTTTATTAGGAGACATTTGAGAAACAGGAAGGTAAGCCTCAATGTCACGAGAGTAACACTGTCATTTTTCGTCCATTAGCTTTTAACACCAACTTGTGTGAGATATATGTGCTTTATTTTAGTATGATGTTACTAAATGTTGGTCTCTTGGGAATAAACGACCATGTTATGTGCCAAGAAAAACGTTTCCATGAGCCTGGCAGCTAACTGTTAGCCTACTGAGCTAGTTGTGGATGCTAACACTGAGCGATCACAGCTATTAGTCGATTGTTGTTTTGTGGTTTCGCAATCGTGTTTTAGATAAACTGGCACCTGAATCGACCTGATGAACAACATTATTACGCTTTTGTTAACGTTACACATGCACTCTTATGTTACCGTAACATCTGTTTTAAAAAAAGCTTTAGGGGATTTGTTGATTTCTTTTTTGGATAAATTATTACTGTCGTTAACTAAACCTTTAGACATTACACATGCATGTATCATTACATAATAGACAGCCGGTCATGCAAAAAGAAGTAGGACCATTTACCTTTTTAAAAGATCCTTATTAAAAATCAATGTCAAAACAAAGTCACATTCAGAGCCCCTGGTAGGTAACTGCTGATGTTTTTCTTGCTATAATTATTCCAGCTGCTGATCAAGTATTTGTTATTAAATAGTTGCATTAAAATCACTGGGTGGTTGAAGTGCTAAGAAACCATTGAAAATAATTGTGCCTCTTTCTATCAAGATGCACAGAGCTGTGGGAGTTTCACTATACAGTTTCCAATCATTTGATTTTGATTATTTGCATTTAGTGCAATCATGACAACCTATTTGATGCTAGTGGCTGCCTGTTAGTTGACCTTTTTATGTAAATGTTTTATTGTCTTTTCAGACCAACTTTCTGGTGAACATGGGACACCACTTCGGAGACTTGGCCAAGATCAGGCATGTGATCACATACAGTCTGTCCCCCTTTGAGCAGAAGGCTTTCCCCAACTACTTCTCCAAGGGAATCCCCAATGTGTGGAGAAGGTTCAGGGGCTCTTTCTTCAAAGTGGCCCCCCGTGAGTTTGAGTTTTTTTTTATTTTTATTTTTTATTTTATTGTTTTTTTAATGTTCGTTGAAATCTTTGACACTATCATGATGTCAACAAGAAACTAACTGAAATAAACTACTAGATAATTATAAATAATATGAACATAATAGTATGCTTGAGATATCCAAATAAATGGCAAGAGCTATGCACAACAGTGAATACATTTTATTTTTGAATAAACTGAAACGGTTCTGATTATTTAAACTATTTCATAGGTAGTTACAATTTTATACATGTATACATAGATTAGCAGAGGTAATTTTTGTGTTCAGGTAAGAGTGGATGATATGGAAAAAAATCCTATATTCAATCTATATAAGAAAAGAACATGGTTAAAAGTCTGTTAAAAATCAGATTTATTTATTTTTTGTTTCACCTATCCATTTTATGCGAGTCAACAGTATTTGCTCTACTAGTCTAATCCTACTTTCTAAGCAAACTAAGTTTTATATATTTCTCATGTAGATTATTTGTTGAGTCACACCCTCTGATCTATTCAGAATATATAGCAACAAAATGGATATGAAAAATGTGGTTGATATTGCTTGTTTTTTTTTCAGGATCGCTGCAGAGATAGTATGATATTTAATGTGTCTATAAAGATATATTGGTTTTAGGATTTTACTCATGGCCTTTTTATTGCACAGCAAGGTGTGGCTGAATACAATTTTTAAATGTAGTGATGGTTGTGTTGCTAATTTGTTTTTTATAATCTTTCTTTTGCAGCATTGATGGTCCTGTACGTGACATACACGTGGGGCAACAGTGTCAATCAGGCCAACAAGAGGAAGAATCCAGCAGACTATGCGAATGACGTATAAACTCCTTCCAGCTTTCTAAAAGATGCCCACTGTTATTAATTCTAACTGTATGTTTCCCCAATAAAGGCGAAAAATGCTTAAATGCGTTCAATCGGTCTTGCTTAATTTCATTCAGCTATCTCTTTGTGAATGGATTAATGTTCATTTAATGGGTTTGTCAACATTTAGTGCTGAAGTGATAATTCAATTAAACAGAAAATTAAGGAGCCTACTGTTTTGATGATTGCTCAAATGTATTTAACTAAAATGCACATGGCTGTTTCACATCTGCAATGTGATGATTTGTTGCTTTTCTGATGTATATTTTCGTAAATTAAATATTGTTGGGTTTTGGATTGTGGCTGGAACAAACAAGACGACAAGGAAGATGCAGCCTTTGTATTTGGGAGAGTGTGATGAGCATCTTTCATTATTTTCTGACATGTTAAAGACTAATAAAAGTTGTCGCTTTTGCCAATTGGCCAACTTAAAGGCTGAAATGTCTAATTGGTGAGTGTGTAGAGTGATGTGAGAATAAATTAAATCACACTGAAGACACCTAAAAGGCAAGTGACTAAACACTTGCATTTATCTGCAGTAGATAGATGTGGGCTTTTATTTTGAATTATGCCACCGGAAGATGGGGTTTCACAGCTTTAACACGTGATTCAAGAGCAGGTGTATCTGGATCAGAAATACTTTATTGATCCCTGTGGGGAAATTCTAGAATAGAAATATATAAAAACATAGATGCCTTCCAAGAGAAATAAGTATGTAAAAAGATGTGCATTATATTGCAATATACCACAAGTATGGAAAATTGAAACTAATATGTATGCTACGATTTCTTTTTTTTTTTTTTTGAAAGTAAATAATACTGAGAAATGGAATTATATGATTAGGTTCAAATGCAGGAATATCTTAAATAATACGATTAATAGTTTAAATGAACAATATCAATGTCAACGTATTGCACATCTGAATTATTGTCCTGTTAAGTTAATTAGTATAACGGATATGGTAACGGTAATCTTGCGAAGACATTTACATAGCGTTATGTGTTAAATTCCTGCTGCTGTAATGACCGTCCCACGCCTGTAGGGGGCGCGCGATAACAGCGTCTCGTGCTCTGCAGTCGGACGCTATTGGTCGGTGAGACAGAGAAAATTCCTGAACGTTCTCACGCATCAGCCGGCGCACCGCATGCTGCTACCCATCTTCATGGAACAAGAACAAGGGTGTATCACCGTCCGCTGACCGAAACGCACTGTAGCTGCTGCTGTCACTTTTTAGCACTGAATTATATTACTGTTCTTCCTTGTAATTACTCTACACTGTTCAGTTAGCTAGAGAAGATGTCAGTTGTCGGATTTGACGTCGGGTTCCTGAACTGCTATGTAGCGGTAGCCAGAGCCGGGGGGATTGAAACTGTCGCTAATGAATACAGCGACCGATGTACACCGTAAGTAGGATTAGGCACATTGTTGTGTATGATTTGTGTTGTAGTATCTACCCTGATAGCAGGTGCAGAATGTGAACGAATTCCACTTTAGTTCATCATAATAGTGGATGAAGCTAACATTGCTACGTAGCTAGTTAGCATGCTAACGAATTTCACAACAGGAAACGGCATGTGAGCGCTAAAGCTAATGCTAGCTGAAACGGAACCATTGTGAGCATAAAGCAATCCTCTTCCTACGTCACGTGATGAACTGCTTCTTGTGGTATCTTACTACAGTAACGTCGTCGAGATAAACTAAAGACTAATAATTGACCTAAGTCAGGTGATGGATTTTTTTTTTTTTTTTTTACTGCAGACATGAATGAGCGCATGATGGGAGGAGGCCGGATCGTGGCTGTCAAACGGCTCTATCAATCCATTTCACCTCAATTTCAGACCCATAATCCATAGATGAACCATAAATAATGATACAATATATATTTGCAAACATTAAAAGAATATTACGAGTGAAAACCATCATCAAAATGAATTACCTTTTTTTTTTTTTTTTTTTTTTTTTTTTTTTCCATTTACCCCACAAGAAGCGGCATCGTTGTAGAAATGTTGAACTGAATTGTGTTTTCTGTTTTAGAGCATGTGTTTCTTTTGGACCCCGGAATCGATCGATCGGTGCTGCTGCAAAAAGCCAGGTATGCTTACATGGTACAGTGGCGGGACACTGGACACCTGATCACTAACCTGACAAATGAGGGAGCTGTTTTTCCATAGTGCGTTATGAGCACGGACAACACTAGGCACGGGTACAGCACACATTCAATTCAGCACAAACATAGAGCAAGTGTTCAAGTCATTAAGGTATAATAAACAGGCAGGCAAAATGTAAGAAAAAGAAACAACCAGCCAACATGTTTCGGCTTAAAAAAAGAAGAAGCCCAAGAATATTAACTTATTAAATTAACTTCTTCTTGTTACTTTTGTGCCTTTCCCCGTTTTCCAAGAGCACCCTACACATCTTTGATCTACGGTTGAGTGTACAGAGCAATCAGTCCTCTCTTTTTGCTTAGGTCTGCGTGTGTTTTAATAGAGCGTTGTTCATTTAATTTTTTTTACAGATCGTCACAAACTGCAAGAACACAGTCCAAGGGTTCAAGAGGTTTCATGGCAGGGCGTTTTCGGATCCCTTTGTGCATCGCCTCAAAAACAGTTTGGTCTATGATATTGCACAAATGCCCACAGGAACAACTGGCATCAAGGTATGGAAATAACCAGAAACATTCACAGTTGGTTAAAGTGAAATTATATTAATGTTTACTAACAGCCCAGACACACTGTATATACCTACTAATTGTTTTTATATTAATAATTATATTCACTCTGAGAGACATGTAATTACTCTCGTATCTTGTTGACACTTGGCCAGCCAACCCAGATAATGATCAACCTGCCAGCATGTAGAAGAGTCTTTATTCAGTACAATAACCAGGTTCACAGTGACTCATTGGGGCAGAGATAATAAAGAGACTGATAACACCTGATCATTTTTTCAGACCGCAAACCTGAAGTAGTCGCAACGACATTCAGTACAGCCCTAGTTTTGCTAGTTTAACTTCAGCCCAACTACAAGTCTAATCAGGCAGGTTAATTTAAAACACTTTTAGTTAAAACAAGAAAACAATATCAAAATGTTAATATAGTAAAGATAATACAAATAATAAACATGCACATAATATTACACTGCATGATACAGTCCCATAAATAGGTACAATTACAGATATTGTTTATTAAAGCCATTTAAAATCTAAAAAAAATTAATTCAGACATGAATATCTTTTGTGTTTGGAAGACCAAATTGGTTTATTTTTTTCTGTTCTCTGGTGTCTGTTTTGCACATTTTCATTGAGTTTTCAGACAAAGTTTTAATACCAACAAGCACTCAAGGCATGTAGATGATCAACACTTTATTGTACCCATGATGTTGTGAAATGTCTGTCTGTGTCATCGCAAATAAAAGGGATACAGTTAATACTGACTGAGAGATTGATACCTGAAAACATTGGTTACAATCGGTGTTAAATGAACTGTGCATGTTTGGAAATGTGCTTTATTGTTAGGTTTGGGAGCAATGTAACAATCTTTTCATGTCTGACAATTTTTAAAGGTGATGTACATGGAGGAAGAGAAAGTGTTCAGCATTGAACAGGTCACCGCCATGCTGCTGACCAAGCTGAAGGAGACTGCGGAGCAAGCTCTCAAGAAGCCTGTGGCTGACTGTGTTGTGTCTGTGAGTATTACATATTACTGCACAGTTTTTGATGTTGTCCTTGAACGTGATAAGTAGAGGGGCAAAATATGTAGTCCTGGCCAGCATAAAAAAGCTTAAATGCTCCTTTCTCACAGGTGTTTTAACTAGGGCTGTATTGAATAGTTCAAGCTTTATTCATAACGTTGACATTCAAATTTTGAATCAACATTCGTTTTAAACCTGGTATTTTCTGCACATTTGCAGATAAATAATTAGGCTACGCTAATATTATTAGTATTATACTATTTGCAGAATTAGATTCTAGTAGTCGCTGCGAAGGATTGTTTCAGACTCGTGTGATCCAACCATTTCTAAAAAAAACTCCCTAAGTCAAAATTTATTGATAAAAGATAAACGTAATAATTTCCAAAGTTCACAACATGTTCGGCTTCAAGCCATATGTGTTGATGTTTAGTCTTTCAAAAGTCTTTAGTCTTTTCAGTGTAGTCAAATAAACGGTTTGCTCTGCTGCTAACTCAGTGACTAACTCATTTAATCCGATTAATCGCTTTATTCAAATGGAGTTTTTTTTTTTTTTTTGGGTGATGACATAATGAAATATGACAAAAGACATTCACTACAGCCCTAGTTTAGCTAGTTTAACTTCTGCCCGACTAGAGGTCTAATCAGACTAAAAACACTTTTAAGTTAAAATATGAATCTATTGCAAATGCTCTTCTATTGTCACCAGGTTCCCAGCTACTACACTGATGCTGAGAGGAGATCAGTAGTAGATGCTGCTCAGATTGCTGGTCTCAACTGCCTGAGGCTCATGAATGAGACGACTGCAGGTCTGTACGAGGTTTTTTTGGACCAGGGCTTGGACAAGGGTGTACATTTTACTGTTTGACTGCAGCACACTTTGATATTGATTCTTGTTGATGTTTACATTCTTAATAATGTAATAATTTTCCATCCAGTTGCATTGGCATATGGGATCTACAAACAAGATCTTCCTGCTCCTGAGGAGAAGCCCAGGAATGTTGTGTTTGTGGACCTGGGCCATTCTGGATACCAGACATCAGTGTGCGCCTTCAATAAGGGCAAAGTCAAGGTATGTAGCTAAATCAACACACAGAACATTTATTATCAATCTACCAGAGGCTTTGTTTCATACCTTCAACTGTCTCTTCTCCTTGTCTCGCAGGTACTTGCTACGGCTTCTGACCCAGAGTTGGGAGGAAAGGACTTCGATGAGGTATTGGTGAAGCACTTCTGTGAGGAATTTGGCAAGAAGTACAAGATTGATGTCAAGACAAAGCCCAGGGCTCTGGTCAGGCTTTACCAGGAGTGTGAAAAACTGAAAAGAGTGATGAGCGCCAACTGCTCTGACCTGCCGCTTAACATTGAGTGCTTCATGAATGACATCGACGTCTCTGGAAAACTGAACAGGTAGACCGACAAGAAATAATTTGTTGCATTGAGTATCCATGGTTCTTATCTACCGTCTTATTTAAAATTTCATTTTAACGCTTAAGTCAATTTCACCTTTTCTCTTGCACAAAGGGGTCAGTTTGAAGAGATGTCAGTTGACATTTTGGCCCAGGTTGAGGCTCCACTGCAGAGTCTGCTTGAACAAACCAGTGAGTATAATTTCCCCCAGTTGTGATTCACTTCACTTTCTTACTAATCCAGTAAGAGAACTTAATGCATGCATGCTCCTTGGTTTTGTGATGATAAAACTGTGTTTGTTTTTTTTCCCATAAGAACTGAAAAGGGAAGACATCTATGCAGTAGAGATCGTAGGTGGAGCTTCCAGGATCCCAGCTGTCAAAGAGAGAATCAGCAAATTCTTTGGGAAGGAGTTGAACACCACACTGAATGCTGACGAAGCTGTGGCCAGAGGATGTGCCCTGCAGGTATGTGGGGCTGCAGGAATGAAGATGGTTTTTGTTTTCATGTTAAACAATGGTTTTTGTTATGACTGCTGCTCTCATTGGAAAAACCTGTCGTCTCCACAGTGTGCAATATTGTCACCTGCCTTCAAAGTGCGTGAATTCTCCATCACAGACGTTGTTTCCTATCCCATCTCCTTGAAGTGGCATTCTGCTGCAGAGGAAGGTCTGAGGTAAAAAGAAAGGAAAAAAACATCTGTTTTTGACTTATACCAACCCCCATCTCTGGTCTTGATTTCTTGATGTAATAATTATTATGAAATATTCTTTTGTTGCAGTGATTGCGAGGTATTTCCTATGAACCATGCAGCACCTTTCTCCAAAGTGCTGACGTTCTACCGGAAAGAACCTTTTTCATTGGATGCCTACTACAACAGCGCTAAGGACCTGCCCTACCCTGATCCCACTATTGGTAAGCAGCTAAAGCTTCCTGAGTGCTGTCTGGCAACCAGGGGATAGAAAGACGAAAAAAAAACATCTTTTCATGTTTTGGTCTATCTGACAAATGGAAGTCCAATATTAATATTTTCTTTTAGCGCTGATTTGATCCACAATCTCCTGAGAAATATATCTGGGTTGATTTTTAAATTAATCAAATTCATGAGCAGAAGCAAATTACTTACCTCCCCTCCGAAGACTAATAACATCAAGAGAGGCCTTAAAGCAGTTTCGCCTGCCTAACTTTAGTTATTACTGTTTTGTTTTTTTTCTTCCTTCCAGGTCAGTTCTTGATCCAGAAGGTTGTCCCACAGGCGTCTGGAGAGAGCTCCAAGGTGAAAGTGAAGGTGCGGGTGAACATCCATGGTATCTTCAGTGTGTCCAGCGCCTCCCTGGTTGAAGTGCAGAAGTGTGATGAGACGGAGGAACCCATGGAAACGGAACAGGTCAATGACAAAGACGGAGAGGTAATTCAGCCACACAAGTGTTGTTGTTTTTCATCATAATATGTCATTTTACACCGAGCATCAGATTGCTCTTACTAAAGTACAATTTGCACTGTTTTGAGACCAAACAAATATCCGTCTGGTTTTATTACTCCTGCAGAACAAGATGCAGACCGATCAGGATGAGCAGCAGGGTCAGGGAGACGGTCAGGGAGATGGTCAGAAAGAAGCGGAAGAGAAGACGCCCCGTGAGAATGAAGAGATGGAGGTAAGGTGCCCAATTTTTGTGGAAAGCAAGAAGATTTGTCCTGTAGATTGTCTTTTCAAGGAGATACAATTTAATACAATAGCTCACAGTAAATTCTGTTTCAGAGAATCTTATAATCAATCTTTCCTTCTCATGTTTGTAAATGGGGTTAGACATTTGTAACTCAATATCTTGCAGGATAATACAATAGCACTACTTACAGCCTGATAACTAAACTTTGTGGTAGTTCATTGCATGTATTGAATTATTTTGAGTGATATTTTGAATCTCAATGCCTATGCTCCTACCTTTTTTCTTAGATTACCCCAGAGGAAGGCAAAGGCGAGAAGAAGTCCGACCAGCCTCCACAAGCCAAAAAACCCAAAGTCAAAACAAAAGTGCTCGATCTTCCGATTGAAAACAGTCCACAGTGGCAGCTAGCTGATGACATGCTCAATCTTTTTGTAGAAAATGAGGTAACTGAACTTTCATTCATCACATATACAGTACACATTACAAAATCCACCCGTCCTTAATTACTTGATCTATTTTGAAGTGTTTAGCGGTTACAGTTGCTGTTTGTATTCTCCTCAGGGAAAGATGATCATGCAGGACAAGCTGGAGAAGGAGAGAAATGACGCCAAGAATTATGTGGAGGAGTATGTGTACGAGATGAGGGACAAACTACATGGCATGCTGGAGAAGTTTGTCAGTGAATCTGTGAGTAAACGGTCACTCCTGACTTATTGTAAAGTGATCAAAGTAAACATCTTTATAATCACTGTCCAACAGATTTTGTTTCCTTTTTACTTATTATGAAATTTATGTTTTTATTTTAGGACCGAGATGCCCTCTCAATAAAACTGGAGGATACTGAAAACTGGCTGTATGAAGATGGAGAAGACCAACCCAAACAGGTGTACATTGACAAACTGGCTGAGATCAAGGTAATTCTTGCTGTGGTATTAGCTTTTATTCTCTCCATTGTTTGGTTGACATTGTGATTTCTTGAACTGACATGTATACTGTGTCCGCTAAAGAAACTTGGCCAGCCCATCCAGGAGAGGTATACAGAGGCTGAAGTGAGACCTAAAGCATTTGAGGAGTTGGGAAAACAAGTCCAGCAGTACATGAAATTTGTGGAAGCATACAAAATGAAGGTAAATCTAAAAGCTTTTTAAAATGGAAGCATTTTAATTGCAATTTAAAAGTAATGATGCCTGCGGTAATAAGCAGCACTACTACTTGTTCTTTCCCTTTTTGATTTCCAGGAGGAGCAGTATGACCATATAGATGAGGCAAATGTCAAGAAAGTGGACAAAATGGCCAGCGACGCAATGATGTGGATGAACAGCGCCATGAACCAGCAAAGCAAACAAAACTTGACGATGGATCCATCCGTCAAAGTAAAAGACATTCAAGCAAAAACGAGGGTGAGTGTCTGCTACATTAGAACATCCTAATACTGAGAAACGTGACTAGAATGCAGGACATGTAAAATGGATACTCCATACACGTAAAATGAAGATGCAAGTTGCTTATGATGACTAGATTTGTCCTGTAAATTCAAATTGTAGCCATTGTTAAAGCTAAAGTAGAGATAATTTGATTACTCGTGTAGCATTCATTATAGGGCTGCAACTAACAATTATTTTCATTTGTTGATTATTTTCTCGATTTAGTTGTTTGGTCTATAAATTGTCAGAAAATGGTAAAATAATGTCCATCAGTGTTTCTCAAAGCCCAAGATAACGTCATCAAATGTCTTGTTTTGTCCACAACTCAAAGATATTACGTTTATTGTCACAGAGGAGTCAAGAAACCAGATAATTTTCACATTTAAGATGAAATCAGAGAATGTTTTAATTGCTCAAACTGATTAAACAATAATCCAAAAAAATTGGTGATTCAATGTTTGCAATTCATTCAGCTGTTTATTACCCATTTTATGCACATGTTGATACAGAACTGTACCACTTTCTCATCACATATGTTAGTGTTGCAACATGAGACACTGAGGTCAACACATTAGTAACTCTGGTGCCTATATTATTCATTGTGCCAGAACTACACAACTTTATGTTAATAAAACCGTTATTACATGTTGTCCTTTTTTGTGTAATTTTCCAGGAGCTGTTCTCCGCTTGTAACCCCATTGTGACCAAGCCCAAACCCAAGGTAGAGCTTCCCAAGGAGGAGACACCTGCAGAGCAGAACGGGCCTGTCAACGGACAGGAGAAACCCCAGGAAGAAACTGCAGACAAGGGAACAACTGAGAACACAGGCACCTCAGAAACCACAGAAAACAAGCCTGACATGGACCTTGATTAAAGCAGCCTAACACCCCTTTAAGCAAAGCTGAACGGGAGCTGGTTGTTTCAGATTGAGATGCAGCCTGGGTGTATATCAGAGCAGGTAAAGTGTTTCAGGAATTGCACTCCACAGTCAAAAGCAGGCAGGGTGATTAGCACACTGAGCCCAGCTCCTGGTGGTATCTCTGTCTGATGACATAGCATGCCCTCTCTCTTTCTGGATGATATAAATCTAAAGCCAGCCGCAATAAGCCTGTTTGACAATGAGCGCTGTACACATAATGGTATTTATTTCTGTTGTGTGCCCTGTAAGTGTTCTGGTCTGTGTCACAATATGGTTTTAATAAAGTTATTGAAAATCACTTGTAGCATCTTTATTACTTTGGTCAAATATACCCATGGTTTCACAAAGGCATTGCTTTTGCCCAGCCACCATTAAAGACACAGCTCAAGTTCTTAGTCATATTTCTGAAAATTTGGGGATTTTGATGACATGATCAGTAGTTTAAAGTCCACATTAAACACATATTATGTATGTTTTTACCAACAGGTTAGGTTTAACGAAATATGGACATTAACACAAGACATTAAACAGATGCTATGATTTGAATATGGTACAGATTCTTAAGTTTTTCTTAGTGGGAGTGTTAGTGTACATGTATGAAAGTGAGTTGTGTAAATGGGTTATAAATTCATATATGAATAACTGACCAGAGAAATGTGAGGATAAGAGAAATACATAGTGATAATGTTATGAATGTTAATTGTGTTTGTTTTTAAATGACTGATTCTGTCTTTTTTTTTTTTTTAGATTTAACATTTAAATGGTACTGCATTTAGGAAAACGGCTTAAATTGAAGGGGTTTAACTAATATTAGTGAACATGTAGCAAATCCACATAATGTAAATTTGTGCAAATAAAAAAAAAAGTCTAGCTAGGTGTTTAAATGATTAACTTTAGTGGCCAAATGTGAACCCGCTGAGGTTAGGATTTGCTGAAAAAGTTACGAGGCATTTCTTCAGGAACTGCAGGCCTGAGCAACGTTATCAACCACTTGATGTCCTGCTCTTCTCTGTTAATCTCGTACTTGCTGTCTTCATACATGTATGCACATAGCTTGGACATACGACTGCAATGTTTTTAAAAAGCTTTAAACTGCTGTAAACCACTCGACAGAGCAGTTTTCGGTCATTTAAGTACATTAAATGAGCACTTCGGGACTTTTCATTGCTCAAATTAGCTACGTGGCTAGCTGACGAGCTAACATTAGCTGATGTCCGTGAACGTCACCTCCGGGTTGAGCGACAGGTTGGTCCGACAGCAGCAGAAATCACATGATCTCCCTGATCCTGTCTGCTGAGAGTAAAAGCTACAGATACACTCCCAGGTAAAGTGTAGACAACTATTTTCTTTGTGCTTTCATGTTTGTGGCATTAAGACTAGAGTGAATGGTTTGGTCTCAATGCGCGTTTGCGTCAACATTTGACTTTTTTGGCAGCTTGAGCAATAATGCACTTATCTTATTGTACTGTCACTGGATGATATAGTTACCTTGATGAGTCTAAAGTCTGATTAAGGTGTGCTTTGTCCTGAATTACTTCTAGGCTGCGATACTTTAGATAAGCAACCCTTTCTTCTCTTTCAGTTTCTTACTCCAGGACGATGAAGCTGATCATCCTCAATGACTACGACCAGGCGAGCGAGTGGGCTGCAAAATACATCAGAAATAAGATTTTACTGTTCAGACCTGGCCCGGACAGATATTTCACTCTGGGCCTCCCTACAGGTGAGTAGGAGCTGCCAAATGTGCTTATTTGTTTCATAAATGTGTGCTGGAGATACTTTGGTGTAGCGCGTAAAATAGTGTTAAAGTTCAACAATCCCCCCCCCACACGTCTACTAGTCAAATTATACTTAAATGTGAAAAGTATTACTAAATTTAGTTTATATCGAAAGTCAAAGTAGCCTACTTATATTCTAGCAGACAGTTTAAATAGTGTTGCATGGACCTGTGAGAACGGAATGTTTTAGCTTGGATCTCGAACAATACATACAAGTATAAGGAGAGGAAACTGAACATTTCAAGTACTGTGACTAAAAATATAATGCCCATGTAAATACTGTACTTTCCCACTCTGGTACTTTTTCTTTGTAAACCTTTGACTGTCTTCAGGAAGCACTCCCCTTGGTTGTTACAAGAAACTGATCGAGTACTACAAGAAAGGACACATCTCATTCCAGTATGTCAAAACTTTCAACATGGATGAATATGTAGGTAAGTCTACATAGTTATTTCTCTCCGCGTAAAATGCTTACACAATGAGGAATTCTTGAAAGCCGTGATCTTGCAAAAATAAACTTTCACAAAATCCTGTATAGGAATTCCCAGAGATCACCCTGAGAGCTACCACTCCTTCATGTGGAATAACTTCTTCAAGCACATAGACATAAAAGCAGAGAACACCCACATCCTGGATGGCAACGTTGTGGACCTGCAAGCAGAGTGTGCAGCCTTTGAGGAGAAGATAACAGCTGCTGGGGGGATCGAGCTCTTTGTCGGAGGTCAGGAGGTCACAGTGTTGTTAATAAACATACTATAACCAACTAATCATTTCAGATTTGTGCTCAATCCCATTCTGGTAACGGCAGTAGAATTAAAACTAGCCCTCCTGTCCTGTCAGGTATTGGACCAGATGGCCACATTGCCTTCAATGAGCCTGGTTCAAGTCTGGTTTCCAGGACCAGGGTGAAGACCCTGGCAAAGGACACGATTATGGCTAACGCCAGATTCTTTGATGGGGATCTCTCAAAGGTGCCCACCATGGCACTGACTGTGGGAGTGGGCACTGTCATGGATGCGAAAGAGGTTAGAAGCTCAGATGAATGTCAACCATTCTGTCCTGTTTCTGACCTCTGTATTTTGCTAATGCTTGACTTGCAGAACAGTGCAATGCTCAAATATTGTGTCATCTTCCTGATGCACAAAACAACACACCAATTGCAAGTTGCTCAGTCACACAGTTCACATTGTAAATTTCTTCTCAGGTCATGATTCTCATCACCGGAGCACACAAGGCATTTGCTTTATACAAAGCTATAGAGGAAGGTGTGAATCACATGTGGACAGTGTCTGCGTTCCAGCAGCACCCGCAGTCTGTTTTTGTATGTGACGAAGACGCCACCCTGGAACTGCGGGTCAAAACTGTAAAGTACTTCAAAGGTGAGACTGAAGCACAACAAGCTACAGTGCTTCTATATTTCACTTTAATTAATTTGCAACCCAGGTTGCAATAAGCCAAAATATTTGCAAAACATGCATGTATCACAGAAAACATGCTGATCCTTGCTCTTTCTTTAGGAATGTTGCATGTGCACAACAAGCTGGTGGAGCCACCTACCTCAGAGCCAAAGATGAACTGAGGAGATCTTCTCCTAACTCTTTTTAAACTTTACACTCCAATGATTCCTTTATCTTCTGGTGGAGATACATTGGTGAACATCAAGCAGTGCTTGGAGTTTACCTCAACTAATCTTTGTTGACATAATAAAGTGCTATTCAGGTTTTCATGTGATTGCTTCTCATTTGTTCTTTTTAATAAAGTGCATTTAATTTGTAATCCCTGTTTCTCTGTGTGTGATTTGGCATCGTCAGTGCTGTGGTTTAGTCTGTTCCTCCTGTCACATGACAACATGGAACATATGATATGATGAAATATGATGCATTGTTCATGAATGATTTACACGATGAAGCACTTTTCTACATTTTTAAGAACTACAGAATTAAAACGCATTACCATCAATATTGGTAATAATAACATAACTTATACATGAACATAACATTGGCTAAAGGAACCATTCTGCACAATGTTATTTTACTTCAAGTTCTTTATTTATCATGCGCAAGAAGCAATCGTTGGCAATACAAATCTTGGATTTCAGGCTCCCTCCAACAAAGATCAATAAATATGTATAAAAAGTAATAATCACACAAGAAAAACAAAATGAGAATCTAAGACATAAAACACTGCCAAAATATATACATAAATAAAATATAAAATAATATACATTTTTGATAAACAGTATTTCAAATTGATAAACTGAATGTAAACAGGAATGTAGTAAATGTATATGAATAATGAGAAGTAATAAATATATATATACAGGTGTAAACAGTTTGTAAAACAGTATAGAGTATATAGAGGTAAAGAGGTGTTCATACTTGTAGTACATTTGCTAAAAAAAGAAAAAGTTTTCAAAATAGGACTTGTACTTGTAACTGTCATTCAATTTACATTGTTGTATTTCAACTTTTACTCGGTCACGCACGAACAACTGTATACTTCTAATTGAATATTCCGACAGCCCGTGAAGGCAGCACCAGATCCTGCTGCCGTCAGGAGCAGAAGAAGGAGGAGAAGGAAGGAGATGGCCGACTAGGAGCCAACGTTACCTTTGCCACTTCGTTGACGAGATTTATTACACACATCACATCTGCACAATTCGGAAGAGGACTTTTTAAATATTTCGCTCCTCTTCCACAATGGCTGAACAAAACAGCAACGTCAGATATCAAGAGGTATGTAACAGTTTAGTGGCACGTCAAAATGTAGTTAGCTAGCAGTTAGCGTTAGCTGCTAACAGGAGTCAACATTAGCCTGCTGTCACTGAGGAAAACAACGAGCTCAACCGACGTTAGTTTACGGGCGGGCCTGTTTGGCGATACATACCTTAAGCTTATATCAAACCAAATGTCTCACACTATAAATAAAATAATAAATAAATAATAATAATAATAATTTCGTCACTTATAATATGTAGCCAATGTGACCCATTTAGCAGCTTAATAAGTGACTCACAATGTTAGCTAGTTTTGGCCTTACTGAGCCGGAATGCTGTGCAGTGTGACTTTGTTGAGCCTCTAACCTAAACTGTCGTACTACCGGGCTGCTGCATCAGCCACCAGTCCAGCCTGGCAGTAACTTAAACTCCTGTGACGGTACACGATCAACATCCTAATGCGTACAGTACAGTACAGCTCAGCTAATCTTGCTATTTGAAAAGAAAATAAGGGTTGCAGACAAATCTATCACGACCACTTGTTGCACAGTATATTAATCAAGTTCAGCAATTGTGGTTAGCACAATTTTAAAGCATCTGCATTGTGTGTTTTATTCCTGGCTTAACTACATATGGGGTGTGCAAACAAAGAGGTACTCTGAGGTAGACCTAGGCAACATCTTCTTGTAACTTTGCATTGCAATGTCAATATAGTATATTGTTATATAGGCAACTAGAAATTCAAAATAAGACATTAAACAACAGATGGTCTTGTCTGTTTTTGGCAGAATTAAATGTTTGACAAATCAATGAACTTACTCACAGTGATCTAAAAATCCAATATTTTCACAAGCAGTCCTGCTTAATGACATTGTCTGTAATATTGAATGCAATCAAAAGTATGTGTTTGTGTGTACACTGTATAAGTATAAAAATGTTGCCCAGTTTCATGTGCCAAGATGGCTTTCATTAATTATAGCCAACAACTAGAGTTTTCCTAGATGTTGTAATTTAAGTTTGACCCAAGTTGTGTTGTCATGAATGATCATTTCTTCAGCTGGTGAATGAGGAGGAACCGGCACAGCCATCCCAGGAGGGTCCTTCCCAGGACGCACCACCACCCTACAGCAGCATTGCTGCAGCAAATGCAGGTTAGGAACCTTCACGGCTCCATGACACACAGTTGGATAACTCAGAAGAAAACACAATTTTGAAGTGGGAGTATTATTGAAATCCATAAATACTATAGTAAGACTGCAGTAAGAGTGTAGAAGACCTTAAAGTGAGAAAGCAAAACTATTCTAAAAATAGGTAGAATAGTTTCACATTATTCTCACAAAGTATAAGCCTTTGCTGAGCTTTGCCTTGGAATTCAGCAGAACAAAGTCACATCCTTTAATATCACAGCCTGTATTGAGTGGTTTAATGTTGAAGCTGTTTTAAATAACTGCATATACTGCTGACTACTTTAAATTCTAACGGTGACTCAAATGTTATGAGATCATCATGGTTTTTTTCATCTGAAACCTTATTGTGCAAAGTAAAAACAGCCATCAAATAATATTAAAAACAAGAGTAAAAAGTAAAATATTTCCCCCTGAAATCTATCAAATGAAGTAAAGTACCAATGCCTCATAACTGAATAAATGTACATAGTCATGTCAATATTCTACTCTAGCTTGTCCAATACTGTTAGCCTTGCAATGAATAAGGCCCAGGGGGAGTAGCTGGTCTGCAAGTCCTTTTAGAAAGGTCTGATGTTTGTAATCTCGCTTCTTAAGAGTGCAAAGGTCACGTTGTTGCATAAGTGAGTGTAGCTTTGAGCTATTTCTCTGTGAGTTTATTGATCTGGTCCAAAGCGGTTTGTGTTTGCACAACACAAAGGAGCATTTTGGATATCTGCCAAACAACCCAGATAAAAGTCTTGGCTCGTATGGGACAGAACATAAACTGTAATGGACACAGATACTACTAATGTATGTCTTCCTGCTGTAACTCATCCCTCCGTGGTGTGGTTTGATAATTTTCTGCTGCTGCTTTTCTTTTTGAAGGAAGTGAAAGTAGATTTTTGTCTGTCAGCAATTAACCCTGCGTAACAGCTGATAAATCAGTTAACATTGGATAATTTCACATCTGCATTTACCATTAACATTTTTAGATTAAACATTGGAATTTAATTTCATGTTAGAATCAAAATAATATTTTTCAGACTTTTCTCTGATTCTTTTTAGAGAACGACTTTTAATGATCTGTGTTGATTTATCTGTATCTGTCAGTCAGTAGAGATGACATATAACAAATGGTGTTTTCTGTGCCTATAAATACGTGCTAAAATTACAAATGTTAGGCCAACTCATGTTTTATCAATTGCTACTCTAATGCATAAAGATAAATTCTGTAGTGTTTTTGAAAAAATATATATATATATTATATAGTGTTACTAAATCCAGCTTGATAGTGAGGGCGATGGTTTCCTCCAACCTGTGTTGAAAAATTAGGTTTGTTGGGTCAAACGCTTAACAATGAAAATGCCATCTTACTGCAATAAATATATAATATGTATGATATTCATGTTACTTGCTCAGTCAATTACTTTTTCACCTTACATTGTTACCAAAAAGGTGAAACCAAATCTAAATCAACACTAAAAACCCTGCAGAGGATTCTTTTGTGTGTTGCCAGCTATGCTCTGAGTTTATTTTGAGAGAAGACCTCTGCACCTGGATGAATAGTCATTTGCTTGTTACCTCTACAGCTTTCTTTGAATACAAGGAAGATGGAGGAAGATTTCCAAACCCTCCATCCTACAGTGTTGCCACCACTTTGCCCTCCTATGATGAAGCTGAGAGGAGCAAAGAAGAGGCAGCCATCCCCCTGGTCACTGGAAGAGTCACGGTAGATTGATCTAATTTATATGTAGAAATGTACATATTCCTTGTCATGTACTAATACAAACATAACCTTAAAACAAATTGGAGGTAAACACAAGCTATTGTAATATATCTACATATTTCTTGCTGTTGGTGCAGGAGGACGATTTTGTGGCGAGGGATGACTTTGAAGATGCTGACCAGCTGCGAATAGGAAATGACGGCATCTTCATGCTCACCTTCTTCAGTAAGAATTCGTTTAACAGTTGACTTGCGTGCAGACATTCAGGTTCACTTGCATAGAGCCAGTTTGTAATCAGATAGTTATTATTTGTTTATATATGTTAAAATCTGGTCACTGAGTATGAACAAGATGCACTCATTTAGCATTGGATGTGGAGTTGCTCTTGAATAAGGGCGCTGGTATACTTTTTTTCTAAATTGAATTTGGCACATTCACAAAGGCTGTTACATAATGAACTGGGTGCAAATGCCAGTACACTCACTGCACACGTTTGTTTCCAGCAAAAGATGGAGGAGGAAAAATGTGTGCCAGCCAGTTGGATGATTTAAAAAAAACAACTGACATCGTGAATTAAAAATCTCCTACCATCTATTGGTCATGCTTTGAAAATGGCATATTCTTTGGTTTTTTTCTGTCACCAGTGGCATTCCTCTTCAACTGGATCGGCTTCTTCTTGTCGTTCTGTTTGACCACATCAGCCGCCGGTCGATATGGGGCCATCTCTGGCTTTGGCCTGTCCCTCATCAAATGGGTTCTTATTGTCAGGGTAAGAGCTATTTAGTGAATATTCACCACTGAATGGCTGTTCAGTGTTGTAAAGGTGCAGAATTACTAGTTCTTATTTGTATTTCTGTACAGAAACACGTACAACTCTAAAAATGACCTAAGATAACTTTCTAGGATCATGTCTTGTAGGTTTAATTGGAATCAGTCTACAGCTCCTCACAGGTGCTGCTTCTTGTATTTCTTCCAGTTTTCTACCTACTTCCCTGGTTACTTTGATGGACAGTACTGGTTGTGGTGGGTGTTCCTGGCCCTGGGTAAGTGAGAGACATTATTTTATTAAGAAATGTAATTTCCTGTTATTTGTTACTTTTAGGTATCTGCCTTTTATGATGCATTACATACCTTCTCTTTGTCCTGCAGGCTTCATGCTGTTCATCAGAGGCTTTGTTAACTACTCCAGAGTGCGTAAACTGGCTGATCCCGCCTATGCTACTCTTCCCCGAACAAGGGTACTCTTCATCTATTAGAGGTAAAGTGTGTTAATCTGCTCACACTCATCGTGTGGTTTGTCATTGGTGTCACACGGGAGTGATATGATTAAGGCAACGATGGGACTGAACTATTTAATTTCTTTTCATATATATAATATATATATATTATATATATCTGCCATTATTTACCTCCCACCATGTGTCAAATGCCATTAAAGTCAGGCATTACTCACTCAAATCTGTGACAGCAGTTAAGTTGCATTGTGGGTAATTTGGCACTATGGTTTTCAAGAATGCATGGAATAAAAAATACAATACATTTGCTTTTACGCTGTTATAGATTTTATTAACAAACATTTAAAAATGTGTTGAAGATCCAGTGTGAATGATTCAGTGTCACCCATCCTTTTTACGAGGGTGACCTTCAGGTAACATAAAAATGTGAAAGGCCCTCTCTAAAGCCAGAGTTTGGTTTGTCCACTCTGGGCTACTGTAGAAACATGGCAGTGCAACATGGCAGACTCTGTGTAGATATGAAGGGCTCATTCTAAGGTAACGAAAACAAAAGGATTCTTAGTTTCAGGTGATTACACACTAATGAAAACATAGTTATGAATATTCTATTCCATTTCTGCCAATGGATCCCTTTTTAATCCTACAGACTGGCCCTTTAAGTGACATTTTGTTTTTAGTATTTTAGCCAGTTTTAGTTATTCATGACAGGAAAATTCCTTGGGTAACTTCCCAGCCATTGGGGAGACCATGATGTAATTTATTCAAGGATCAAGTGGAAATCCATGTTATCTGGGTCTACACATGACATGCTCACGATGATATCTTAAGTAGATACATTTAGGAGTATTGCTTTAATCTTGTCAGTCTGAGTTATTAATGGGCATGTAAGCATAGCCGCTGACAAACCACAGACATCACCACACATCCTTGAATATTAAACCAATACTTCCAAAGTATATTTTCAGAATTGATTTGTTTATCTTCTCTTAACCTAAATCCAGGAGGTTGGATGTGGCAGAACTGGGCGTGACCAACACAAGCAGCAACTCTGTGAAGAGTTTCAAATTTTAAGTGAAGACACTTGACCAGAAATCGGCCAGACGAGTTATAGATGAAGACAACCCTCGATAAAATATTCAGGAATTATATCACTTGTTTTATTTTGTTTTGAATCTTTATTAATGGAAAATGGTTAACAGTAATAGTCCCTTGATGTACTCATTAGTGGCGAATGTTAAGTGCTATTTACATCTCTGTGTAATGTATAAGTAATGCCTTATATGATTTGAAAGTAGCGTACGAGCATGCATCTGCCCTTAAAGTCAATAAATAGGGAGCGTCTCATGTTGGTGACACTTGAAGCCAACAGGTATTAATTAATACAACACTCAGTAGATTTGCCACAGCATGCAACACACTTTGTAATCTGCGCTAATCATGGTTTTATTGTGACTAATATAGGCTGTTTTTAGATACCACATACACTTGCAAAGCAAGCTTTCATTAGGCTGTAAATGCTGATAGAGCACATTTCACTCACCTGTTGGCTTTAAGTAGTGTTGCCCTTTTGTTTAGCCAGGAGGGGGCAGTGTTGTCTGCTGCTTTTTAACTTGTTAGAAACCGTTCTTGAAGGGCATTGTCATAATAAAACATACATGCTTGTGATTCAAAACTCGGTGTTGATAGAGCACATTAAAATGACATCCATGTATCAGAAGTTTGGATTTTTGACTGTTAGATATTTGTTGTACATTAAATCAGGTGAAACTATCCACCCTGGAAATGGAATTTAGGTTACAAATATGATTTTAGATGATCCAGTTTGAATTTTTAAACATGACCAAGCCAGAAACCAGATGGCCACAAATGTCAAGTGACAAACCCCGGAGCCACTCGGGTTGACGGTGAAGGGAGTTTTCTGGTCAGTGATGGGCAGCAACCAAGATGATTTTTATGGCCGTGTGAGCACATTTTCTGGTTCATGTCCTCAAAAAGCTCATGTAGATGTAACAGCCTGACCTTTCCATGACTCGTCGGTGAGTCAGCCTCTCGTTCTTTGTCATTGGAAAAGCTCTGTTATTACAGAGAAGAGTGGGTTTCAGATGTGAACGATCTCACTCAGACATTTGGATCAAATTATCTAAGCACATAAAAATAACTCAAATTCCATTTTCAGGTGGTGTTTTTGCCTTAAGATTTTATTGACACATGGGGAAGGGAAATCTGTTTTTTGTTTTTCTCATTCTTTTCGTTTTGAAAATGATTAATAAGGTGTACGATGTTAGATATATTGTGGGTAACAAAACTATATCAAAGAATGTTGTATGCAGGTGCACTTTTAGCAACATAACCAATAAAACCCAGAGGGTGTTCCCATCATTACTTTAAATCCCAGACATATAAAACAAGGAATGGCTGGCGCAGTGGTTTCTGTTTTATATTACGGAAGAAACAGCATGTGAGGATAATGCAGGTTTTCATGATCCAACCACTGTTGTCAATGCAAGGACTTGATATGAATTTTAGCCTGGTCCAGCAAACAGCTGTTTGCCCAATCTGTTAACTTCATACTTCTGCCATGGCTTTGATACAGACCCATTATGCTTATTTTTTATGTGATGTAGAGCTGCAACCTTGGGGTTTTGTTGTTATGAAACTGTACAGAGTACGTTTAGTGTTAAATAAATGTCACTTTTAATGCGTCATTTCAGAGTTGTCTGGGTTGTGTTACATACAATGTTATATTATTTACAGGTCATGAAGCTAAAGTATTGGTGGGAAAAGGGCATGAAAATTAAAATGTGTGGCTCAAGGGTGCAACAGAGGTACAGCGTTTATATCTTTTTAATGGTGCACTGCACTGGGTCATTTTACACAATGATGGCAGCAAAGTGTAACTGCTGGAAATATGAAAGTGGTTTTTCACCTTTCAGTTCGTGACGCCTTGTTATGTACGGAGAAGCTCAACAGTCCTTTTCAAACTGTTAATTCATATATATTTTCTCTTCCATCTGCCCAAAGCCTTGATCCAGAAAAGTCAAACTGGAAGCACATATTCAGTTCAGTTTATTCACAAACCAGTAAAATCCAAGTTAAATCATAAGACAATAATGGAGATATGTAAAATGGGACACTAAGATATCTGAAGCTTGAGAATATGGGCCCAGAAACTAAGCGTATAGTATTTATTATTAAATATATGTTGACTAACATGTCATCTAGATTTGATAAAGTGCAGGTATTATACAGTAACATTTATGGCATAACTTCTAATAAGCCAACAACATTCTCAATCAATGGGTTACTATGTCATTTTTCATTCAAGTGGGTGCAGAAGTTTATGAGAAAATGGGATTGTAATGAAACTATACTACCTTTTTATTTATTTTTTTAAATATAATGGAATATGAAAATAATAATACATTTTATTTATTAAGCTCTTTCCAAGGTACTCAAAGACACAATACAGGTTAAAATGATCAAAACAAACTCACTTAAATTTTTTTCAGCGTTTTTTTTTTTTTTCTTTCCCATCCCTCAAAATCATCTCGAGTGCCGCTCAGTCTGAGAACCACTCATTCAGATTTAATCAGTGACATTGGTTCTGGCTGATGAAACTGTTTTCTTGTTTCTCTTTATGTTTTCTTCTGTGCGAATAGAAGACCTGCTACCAACTAAAACAGGACGTTGTGTTAGTGGACAAACACATGACAACATTCAGCGTTTTGTCTCTGATGCAAGCTGGTTAATTCTGCATTAACATTAAAAAGCCTTTGCAGCTTTCCCTCCTTTTTTTTTTTTTTGCAAGCCAGCTAACCAATAACCATTTTCAGACCACTACTTCAGATATAGATCTGGCCCAGTTTGTGACCTAAAATTGTGAAATTGGTCTATTTGAAGACAGATCTATCCCGGTGCAGCTTCACATCTATTCAGGTGGAGCGTCACTGTTAGTTGAGCGTCTGCACTCAGTCGATCAGCTGCCGGGGCAGAAAGAAGATGGCCTTCTGTCCGATGTGAGTTCTTGGACCCAGTTTAGGTTTTCCGTTCTTTTTCAGCGCTACGTACCAGTTCCTCTCCTCATATTTTTGAGGTACATATGTGTTGTAGTGGTTCTCCTCCAACTTCTCCAGGAAATAACATTCATCAGTCACTGCGGGCTGAGAGACAAACACAAAAAAAGCACCAACAGCTGACACCACGTTTGGGGAATCTAAATAAATAGTTTGAGATTAAAAGTTTGAAAACGCAGTCACCAAAGATGAATTAATCATTTACAATATGGAACATTCATCTACATATGCCTGCATCATTAGGTTTAATGTACTGATTTTTGCCAGCACTGGGCTGCTCCATCAGTGACCGGCTGCTTCACCCGCGGTGTCACAGAGATACTGCAGGTCCTTCCTTCCTGCAGCTGGTCGACCACCACACACTCAATGTGGACTGTGACACCACTGTTCCACCGCTCATGTGCAATACAACCTGTTACTATTTACTATTGTGCAATACAACCTTTTTACTATGTATTATTGTTATTACTGGCTGCTAGTTGTATTACTCTCACATGTTTACTTACTTCATTATGCTGCAGCTTATTTCACTAAGGTTGTGTTCTTATTCTTACTTATACTTATTTAATATTTTCCTTTTTACCTGCACTGTCCCTCTGCTGTTGTAGCGCTGTAACTTCCCCCGCTGTGGGACGAATAAAGGATTTCTGATTCTGATTCTGATTTACTATCACATGTCACCATCAGGTCTAGTGCAGATACTCACTGAACTGTACAATCGGCCCTCGTCGCTCATGGCCAAATATCGCCCGGCTTCTGTTCCTTGGATGACCACTAGACCTCTGTCCACAGCTCTGAGCTTTAAAACAACTGAAAGGAGAACAGGTTTAAAGTAATATATTAACAAGTGAAATCTTTAAACACACCTCTACAAACACAGGTCACTTTCTGTTCTGCTAAAGATTAAATGGCGCAGACAAATCTGAGATTTCTCTGTCGGTTCTAAACCTTCTGCTTGTTTCTTCTTAGCTGCGGTCAGTTGACATGAACAGACAGAAGAAGACGTTTAACAATTCAAAATCCTTGCTCTGGAGTTGAATTACTAAACGGGTCGTTAGTCACATGAAATGAAAAGAATGGTGCATTGTTAAAGAAATAAAAGGGATGGCAAATATGTATTTTATATTTTATTTTATTAGTTTATTTGACATAGACAATGCTCATCAAACTGTAAATGAGCCTGTTGACAACATTTCCAGAAGGTACCATAAATATAATACATTCATGATAAGGTACATATCAAAAAATACTAGAAAAATGTAGAAAATTTATATATATATATATATATATATCAGAAAAAGAAACACAAAATACATAGGAGTTAAAAATAACAGTCTAAATAAGGGAGGGGTGGGGGGAAGTGGCAGGAGGGTTTTTAGTGGCTCGGCTTTACCTACATGAGAGATCACCTGTCGGTACAGAGAAACAATGTAGATTAAACATACAAGCACAAGTTACAAAAATGGACTCAGGTCTAACGTCTCATTCAAGTTTCTCATTATAATGACTTACAGGTCCTTTTTTTTACATCACATGGGCGGAAATGGACTTCCATAAAATACTACTGGGACGTCTCATATTTTCCAAGCCTAAAATAAAGGAAAGGAAAAGGAAAGGAAAGGAATTTATAAGACGCACGTCTCTTTTCCTGCTCTTGAACCTGACACTAAAGGAAGTGAACGCATCATGTTGCAGGCCTGCCCTGGATGCAAAAAGTGCTGCAGTCTTACTGTGCACGTCTCCGTCATCCCTCTGGCCCTGCACCGTCCCATCGGGGAGGATCTGGAGGTGGTGTCCGCCATTCATGCAGTACAGCCGAGTCAGGCGCCTGAAGTCCCGCAGCGGGCCGCGGTCCACCGCCTGGTCCTCCTCTAATGCAAACACCTCCTCATCCGTCATCCCGCTCACAGGAAACACAGCTGTGTAATCAGCTGGGACGTGTGTGGAGGAGTTTGGGTTTCTGAGAGCTGGCTCGGTCCCCTTGCAGTGGTCAGGTGTTTACATGCTCGTGAACGAGCGCAGAGATCACAGAGGCAGCGGGGTGCGCGTCCCCGACTCCTGGCCTCGAGCTCCAACTGGGATGAAGTGGGATCAGTGACACACACCTACCTCAAAACTAACTTATCTAAAGTGTGGTGATGTTGTATTATTTGCTTTACTAGATTCTAAATAATATAATATAAGATTTACTTTATTGTATGAACAGGTATATTCCTGGGCAGTAGTGCAAACGACTTGAAAGAACTTAAAACAATAAGTAGCCAAAGATAGTATTAAAAGTACGACACAAATACCGTCACTAAAAGTCCTGCATTCAAATATAATTAAGTACAAATGCATAAGTATGAAGTTGCACTTAAAGTGTCAAAAGTAAAAGTACTGTAAAAGCCATTTAAATACATATTTATATTTGAGAAAAATGTTTATGTTGACATGACAGATTACATAGGTGTTGAATATTATTTGAATTAATACCACCGTTTTTGTATAGTTTTGTATATATTGGTATATGGGACTATGATCAGGTTATGTTGCTGTTGACTATTTTTCTGTAATGTTACAGAGCCATGTTATTGTTTACGACAGGTGATGGTGCCGTAACGCAGCGTGCAGTGCGCATGGCCAACACGTTGTTTAACTCCAGCGCGGTGTGTTCACAAGAGGCTGGAAGTCTGCAAGTTTGGATCGCGACAGCTTTTTGACCGTGTTACAGCATGTTGTAGATTACAATATTAAAACATAAAGTCTGTAGTGGACCTGGAGAGATGTACTTTAGTTGGAAATCACCTGTCGTGACACTAGTTTATTTTCAATAAACCCTCGTTCAAGTTTAACTTGCCTCACATTGGGTCTTTTAATCATGATTCATTACCATCTAAGTAGCATCTGAATGTTGTCAAGGTATAGCTAATCATAACTGTATATACGGTTTCATTTAGAAAATGCATATTTAATAATAGCTATATTTAACATGTAAAATCTTGATCTGAAAAGTAACTAAAGCTGTCTGATAAAAGTAGTGGAGTAAAATGTACAATTTACTTCTGAAGTGTAGTAGAGTAGAAATGTAAAATTGCATTAAATGGGAATACTCAAGTAAATTACAATTACCTTAAATTTGTACTTAAGTACAGTACTTGAGTAAATGTACTTAGTTATTTTCCACCACTGAATTTTAGTATCTTATTTTTAATTCCCTGGGTGTTAAGTGGTTGAGAGTTTAGGTTAAGATAAGAGAAAGGTCATGAACAAGCTTAAATCATTAAAATGTTAGCACTGACTTCTCGAGTAGTGATGGGGCTGGAGGAGTCAGAATGGAAAAGCTTATTTATTTGATGGACAAGTGCTTGCTGTGATAATAAAGAGTGTCTTACAACGAGCTTACCGTCCCCATAGTTCAGTATCATCGAGTTAATATCGGCGCAAACATCAGCGTAAAGTTCCTTGTTTCGAGAAGTACCACACAGTCATACAGTTCGACCTTTAATCAATGGAGGAAAAGATCAACAGGAGTCACACTACAGAGGAGAAATAATACAGAGGAGTCGGTATAGAAAAACTATTATTTGGAGACAAATACACCACATTTTCTTTACAATGGATTATATGTACATATTCAAATTTTTGAAGCAAAACAAAGTTGTTTTTTTAGCGAAAGCATATACCAGTGAAACATGATCTGCCCTTGATAATTCAGAAATGTCTGCATATGCTTTATACAAAATAGATTTTTAAACAATATTTGGGTAGTGCAAATCTTTTTCTTTTTTTTTAGATTCAAGCTGGTTGATTACTTTCACAAACAGTTTGTGTGTGAAAAAGACTGACTCCTATCCTATTCACAGTATTACACAATTTGACCAAAGTCGTCAAGTAAGAGTAAAAAAATGTGTTTAAAAAACAGAACAAAGAACTGTACATTTGTCTTCTAGGAGGTACATAGTTCACACTGACACGTGTTGAATTTGTCTGTGCTTGCTTTGGTCACCTTGTAGTCAAACTTCAAATAGGCTTTTTGTGTTCAGTCTGTGTAGACTGACTAAATGTAGTTTTCCTGAAAATGTAGCCTGCACAGATATTGTTAAATGTGAATCTCCTGTATGCAAATAGCTTATACTGGAAAAAGGTAAAACAAAAAAAAAAGGAAGAGACCACATCTTGTTATGTGATGGTGACAGAATATCTGTCATTTCTATTGCATATTCAGTTGTCCTCCTCAAAAATGTACAAGAAAGTAAGCAAGGATACATTTTTGAGCGAGAAGAGGCAAGTGTGCGTTATATATATATATATATGTATATGTATGTATATATATATATATATACATACATACATATATATATATATGTATATATGTATATGTATATGTATAAACCTGTTTAAATTAGCAGCAGCAGAGATTTGGATACACTGAATGTGAAAGTAACCTATGAGTAACCCCTATGCAGTTAATGAAGATAGTTCTCAACTATTTTGAATAAACATCAGAAAGAAAAACAAGTATAATTTTTCTGAGCCTGGGTATGAATGACGACTGTGGCAGCACATTCCTAAAGCGTTCCTAATCCTGACAGAAAAAAAATACACACCCTAAATCAAAGCAGAAACATTTTGGGGATGCAGACTGACTGTTTTTGGTTCTTAAAGTCAGGACGTAAAACGACTGAACATAGACAACCACGTACTGTGTGAATCAGACATTACATTTTAACAACCTGAGTACGGGTAGCTTTTATATTTGTTGTTGGGATAGTTTAGCAACAGCAAGACAATTTGACATTTTCCAAATTTAAATGAGCACTTTGTACTCAAGTGTCACTCACTTGACATATTTATCCAATTATTTTAAACTGTCAGGGCATCACTTTCAATCCATCAAGAGCATTTTTCTTTATAATTAAATGAATTCCCCTTCAAGGTTAACATTCATGTCAAAAACCTGGATTATTTTTGTGCTCAACACACAACATGAGAAACTGCACTGACAACTGATGAACATGGGTTCAAATTCCCACTTACTTACATAACACACTGACACAAAGGGACACTGACTGACCTACGTTATCCTGTGTGATTACACAACACATCGGTGAGTGCCTTGTGTTACAAATAAAGCTCAGTTATCTCTAATTAATTATGACCTCAATGCAGCAGACAGAAGCGCAGATAATTCAGATAAATGTATACGATTCAATACTGGGACTTGTTTCCCAACTCTGATGCAAACACTGACTAACTTTTAGCACCACTGAAAACAGACGAAACAGGTGTTTGGCACTGAAATAGTTCCCAGAGAATATAAGGATCAATGTTGCCTGCCTCCACGGGCAGTGACGGTACACTTTTACTGTGACATGACTCGATGAGGTGACTGAGGTTAAATGCTGTGAAACATTGGGGCTCGACTACCCATCAGACAGACAAGTAAACGTGTAAATGTACTAAAGACTCAGACACTAACACAAGGTGCCTACAGGGCGTTAAAGGAGCAGAAGGCTTAAACAGGAGGGGTCGAAGGTTATCAGCAGCAGCTGTGGGAGGTTTACAGGGTAATGAATCTGCCAATGCCTGATCCAAAAAGCTGTCCAGCATAGAAACTGATTTAAAAGAATATTTAGTTTTTGAGAAATGCGCTTATTCACTTTCTTGTTCGAGAAGACTGACAGCACTCGTGTGTGTATGGTAAATATGAAGCTACAACCAGTTAGCTTAGCTTAGCATAAAGACCGCAAACGGGGGGGAAACAGCTAGCCTGGCTCAGTCTTAAGGTTACAGAATCTGCTTACTAGCTTCTCTAGAGCTCAGCAATGAATACACATTATTATTATTATTATTATTATTATATGTGGTTTGTATAATCAATACAAAAACTAAAATGTTGCATTTCGATGGCAGTTAAGTGTCTTGACTATTTCCTTTAGACTGAGCCAGGCTAGCGGTTTCCCTATGTCCAGTCTTTATGCTAAGCTAAGCTAAGCTAACTGGCTGCCGACTCCAGCTACATATCAACCATATCCATCTTCTCATGTCGGCAAGAAGGAAAATAAAAAATAAATGCATTTCCCAGAACGTTAAACTATTCCTCTTACAAAAATAGCAAAGCAACAATGCGAAGGCTTTCGAATAATCAAATATCCAAAGTCAGTTGCTTACTGCATGTTTGTCAGTTTTACAAAACAGACCGTAAAAAGAACTTTAAAAAAGTGAAGGACGGTTATTTTCCAACCAGTTCCAGCAATGTTAGAACCACAGAAATTAGTTTTCCTGATTAATTACAAATGACATAATATAGCAAACACAATAACATTTGCCCTCTCTTCTCTGATTGGTAGACGCAGGTATCTAACACATTCCATGATTAGACTGTTGGGGCAGGAGAGGGGCTAAAATAAATATCAAAGCCGGCTATTTCCTATAGAAAAGGTTGTATAACTAATCTAAAGTCATATAGTAAAGACTGGTACAGCAGAACAGTCTTTCTTCACAGTCTTTTAAAGCCTTTAGCTGGGTACAAAGTGCTCGAATCACAATTAAGGAGTTGAGTGTGCGGCAGAATGCGTGAAAGGAAGCAGGCTTTGTATATTATTTCTTAAAGATATGAATGATTTCTACACACGGAGGATGGGCCGAGCTGCCACTTCTAAAGATAAACACAGCCATTGGAAAAAAAAGGCAAACTTGCAGCTGCATGTAACATAAAAAGTACAATCAACATACGATGAAGGTATACCATGGTGGATTAAAGAGAGCACGCTTTGAACAGGAAGGAAGGAAGAAATGGCTACGATGATATTTGAAGCAAAAAAGGCACATATTTTTTTCCCTTTTATAATAATAGACGCATAAACCTGGAAGCGGTTTGGCTTGTGGGAGAAATCAACCTTTTAACGATGCACGTCTATTAACAATCCAACAGAATTGTTTCTTATGTCCAAAGCATCAATCAAAGCAGTGAAATATGCTTTTTAAATGACTGGAAAACAGAGTTTTCCCCCATATGACTGATAAACATTTTGTTACAACCTCCTATAAAAACTAACAGAGGAACTTACAGTCTAAAAGCCTACTTAAGAGCATGTTATTAATCAAGCTTTGTTACCTTCCCAGGTAACAATGATCTGAAAATAGTATAAACTGTTACAATTTGAAAATGTAGAAAATACTATCAGAACCTGTACATAGATTTTTGTTTTATCCATCTTAGATATCGTTCTGTCTTTGACGGTAAGAAACCTGAGACGACATGGATGTTAGCCTATATCTCTTTGTGATTATCATATATCTTTCCAAGATTTCCTACTTGTTATACACAACATCTCCGACTGCTCAACAAAACAAAACCTGGTCTGGTTTCTACACAAAACGTCTCCAGTCTCTCCGTTCTCTCCCTCCAGGCCCGTGAGCCACTACACAAAGTTGCATACTCCCTCCTACAAACATCCTTCACTCCTCGCCTTGGATCCTCGGCCCTTTCATCGTCGCTCTTCAGGGGGGGTGGGGGGTGGGATTGGTGAGGTGATGTGGTGGGATTTTAAGGCATTGTGTCTTTTACGGGGCGCAGTCATCTCTGGTGGAAGAGGAGAGGTTTGACACTCCCGGCCTTGAATTTTGGTAACTGGTTGCTAATGATCTCCGCGAGCATCTCCGGGAACTCAACACTCAGGGATTTATTCACAAAGGTGTAGAAGCAGAAGCTGAGCAGGCCTCCGACCATCTGCGCACACACAGATGAGAGCGTGTAAGAAAAAAAATGGGATCTTGATATTGGCACACAATACATCTATGTATTGCTCGTGAGATGGTACATACTTTTCAACTACAACTATCATTTAGAGCCTTTAATAAATCGATCATATATGCAAAGGATACCAAAGAGAGAAACCATTTGCTTTTGCCTTATCAAATACTGCACATTAAGGTAACTTTGCATTAAAGGAAAACACTATATTTCACCACGTAAATGCTTTAAACTAACAGTAACGAATCAGGTCAATCACAGACAGTGAATCACGATTTAAGGATTAAGAAAGCTGCAGAACGCAGGTGGTCAAGGCTGCTGATAGCAGATACTGCTGATGTTGGAGGAAGAATTGTGTCTGTGTCTGCTTAGATGGTGTGATCTCTGTACCTCATGCATGGAGTCGAGCAGCTTGGTGAGCTGATAGAAACGCTGCCAGTTCTGGCTGGAGTTCTCCTCGCGCTTCACGATGGCTTTCCCCAGCTCCTTTATGTACGACATCCGAATATCGTCGAAAACCGCCTGGCTCTGCAGGCCGTCCTTTGGCACTGCAGGAGAGGGGAAACTAAAGGTCAACATCTGGGACAGTGATAAGCATAATGTTCTGTAAATTGCAAAAGAGGAGGGACATTCTTTACATTTTAAATGATCATGTCCAGGCAGTGAAGAGCAGAAAAGGGCAACTGATTAATATACATCAGGGCGCACTCACAGTAATATTTAGCAGCACAGAGCACTAACAGGTGCCAGAACAAAAGCACCCTGAGGAGGCTGTGTAAACTTTAAGCTGTGCTAATTATCGTTTTAAATAGGTTTTCAATCTGTTTAATTATCGAGTCTTTAATTCTCCTGCACTAGATTCCCTTAAAGATAACATGAAGTGCAGTTGTGTGTGTGTTTTTCTGTATCACACAAGGTAGCCCTGTGAAGATTCACTTCTTTTTTAAGATAATTCTACGTCATTTAGTGAGTTGGTAAAGTGCTGTGATTTTATGTTTGTCCTGTGCATACATCAACATTATCCTCCAGCCGCTGTAGACAGTTTTGGATTGGAGTAATAGCTTTCGTAATGATTGCATTGACACAGGTCAACATGTGATGGTGGGAGAAGCTGCTTGAAGGTAAAAAGTCTGACCTGTGCTGAGCAGCAGCAGGACCTTCATGCACAAATACTCGTCGTGAGACACCTGCAGCCGGACGAACTCGCTGGAAATCTTCAGCATCTGCTCGCACTGGTCGGCCATGTAGGGCAGCTTCATCCGGTCCCTGGTGGAATTCAGACAGAAACTGTTAAAACAGCTCGGCTCCACAAGTCAATTGATTTATAAAGGGGGATGCTTGTGCAGTCTCAATCAGGGAGATGAAGCAGCTCCCTGTAATATCTCTGTAGATTAAATGTTCAAGGTCTTGCTGCAAACAATTTGTGGATCCTATTTGAAATCATTCTTCCAGAAGGTTGAGAATGCACATTTCAGATGAGTGAGCGTCATCTCAGTGAGGAAGTAATATTGTGGGTGAAAGTGGGGACAAACTTTCTGTCCTTTATTTGAGTCAAAGTGAAAAGATTCTTGGCCATTACATATGAAACCACTTTTAAAATGAAATTCGCAAAAGGCTTTTACCAAAGTGAGAAAGATGGTTTTAAAGGCTGCCATAATCAAAGGCAAATATAACAAATCGGGACAAAACAGGCTGAATTTGGTTCGAGGCTGACTGACAAATAGAGAATAATTCTTCATCAGATATTAATTATGATCGTATTAACTTTCAGCTTGTGATTATGAAAAAAAGGGAAACAAATCAAAAGGCCTATTACAGCCCGAAGCGTGGTTGCTGTGCCGACTGCTCACTACACTCAGAGCGCTGTTTACAAACGGAGTCATCAACTCTATAAGAGCGATGAAACACTGATTACTGATGACGGCTGACAGACACTGTTTGATTCTTGGGAGATGTGACACAGAGCAGAGAGCTGCGCTGATGTACACGAACAAACAGATGCATGCGTTGGCTGACTGATGGTAAAAGAACAAATAATAGGCTGGAAAATATCACTTCAACGCTCGATTTAAGAGAGGGGCAAATAAAGAATCCATTTACCAGGCCGGGGTATTGTATATTCTAACTTTCCCTGTTAATAATCATAAAGTACTTCATTCTGGTTGATTTAATCTGGAGGATGTACAAGGGTGTACATAGACAGAGTGGACTGATACATACTCGTTGATGACGAGGTCTGGTGCGAAGCAGAGCATGTTGCCGTTGCACTGCTGGTAAGATCTCCAGCCCAGACCGAAAGACATGAGGAAGAGCCAGGAGCACTGCAGCAGAGTCATCTGGTCGTCCAGGTGCAGGTTCCTGAAACCTGAAGTGGAAGGACATGAAAATACTTCAGACTCGTACGCTCACTGTCTAAGAGGGTGTGGTGGGGAAAGTGACAACGAAGATTAACCAAATAAAAACACAGTAAAACATTTTGACGCGCACATGTCATCTTTAGCAGGTGATACTGTCACCATACGTTGTGCAGAAGCAAACATCGACGTTAACACAACTGTATTTTACCCTTTTCAAAAATGTATGTACTGATGTATGTATCTAATGAGCACCTTCATCGGACTTCATAGCGTTTACCAAATGTGCACACGTGTCAAGTTAGCCCCAGATGAAGAGGGTCCAGATGTAGCGCCAGTGTGTTTGTTTACACAACTCAAAGCAGAGAAGACACCTGCTTTGCACTGCGCCAATACATTACAACATCTCCCCTTTTTTAACACTTGTAAAATATTCATGCTTCCAATGTGTTGTGCTATGTTAAAACAAAATGCGTCTGCACATACTGATATACTAAACAATGAGGACAGTGCGCCGTCAACTTGCCTCTGTGCAGGTTTGACTTTTTTTTCCTCCCACTTCTGGGATATGATGCGCAAAACTTAAATACCAGAGTCTACATGTGCAGAGATACCATTGCAGAAAGAGAGGAACAAATTGCAATATGGCATATCTATGTTAAATGTTCCGACAAGAAAAAGTAAACCGTTTTCTTTTGAAAATTATAAAAACAACAGATTATCTTCAATGCGTCACATCTTTCTCTTTGTGACTCACTGATATAAACTACCTTAATCTTAATATGCATAATCTACACTCACTACAATGGACACGTCTACACTCCTACTGGCAGAGTACACTACTCACCTGGCAGAGCCTTGGCCCACTTGACAGCAGAGATGACCTGCCGGCCGCCCAGCCTGTTGAGGGTGGTCATGAGGCGGGTGGAGGTGTCGGGCAGGGTGCTGTCGTAGCCTGCGTAGATGGTGTCCGGCTCGATGGCCTTCAGTAGGGACAGCATCGTGGGTACGAGCTGAGGCATGGACTTAACAGGTAAAAGGGAACGAGCCTCAATTGGCGGAGAAGAAATCAGCTCGGGCGGGTTGCTCGGCTGGCCGCCCTTTAAGCGGTTCAACTTCTTGGTTTTACGCGCTGCAGAGGAAAAAACAGGGATGAACATGCAGGGAAGCATTCAGTGAAATAAAGAAAAAAGGTGAAGAGGAGACGGGAACAAGGCAAGACTACGCAAATCTGGTGCCATCTGTGTGGTTAATATGTACCTTCCAAGTTCATGCCTGCCATCAGACATTTGCGGAAGCGGCAGGCGGGGCAGTTCTTCCTCCTGATCTTGTCTATTATGCAGTCGTTCCTCCCAGCACACAGGTAATTATGCTGCCCTGAGGTACACAGAAGAAGAAGATTAATCTGTTATTTACCTTCACTGCTACTGCTGTGGCAAACACTCCAGGGGGGGAAACTAATTAGCTCTATCACATTCCTTTACTTTGTAATGATCATGCCTCTCACTTAAAGTCATAATGACTCCAGCATTTGAACAAACTTATGTGACACAGGTTAGTGATGAATAAATCAGTGAGAAAATAATGATGTCTCGTTTTTTTTGTACCTTCCACTGCTCTCTTGAAGAAGACCTTGCAGCTGCCACAGGTGAGAACACCGTAGTGGCAGCCTGAAGCTTCGTCAGAGCACACCAGGCAGATTTTGTGAGTCCCACTCTTTCCCTGTGTCGAGGATGGTGCAGTGACCACTTCCTGTCTGGAGGTAGAACTGGAGGGAGAGGGAGGAGACAGATCAGACAAACGTAAGGGATAATCAGTCGCACTCAAAGGATCCCTGTGCAGTTTTTGACCTCTAGTAGTGCTACGGAGCCGTCTTTCTATGAGTGGGTCCCCATTTTGTTTCTGTTGTGCACTAAGACGCACATGCGTACGCACATGTAGGTAGAGACGCTTACACATTCCTGCCAATGGTTTAATGATACTGATCTACAGGAGGCAGTAAGATAGAGCCTAGATATGCAGCAGCAATGTGCTGGAAAATGCAGAAAAGAAGAAAAACGTATATGTGGATATAAACAATGCAACTTTCAAACAGCTGTGTGAGGGAAATGCATTCCTTATGATAGTTAGACTGCAAAGATGCACACAAATTAGTTTTGGTGAGTAACACTGAATTTGAAGGAAAACATTTTACCCACAAAAACAAAACATTGACTATATTCTTGACTTCTACTGTATGTGAGAAAGATAGATGCAGAAACATTTTAGTTAAATCAATATCAGACAAATACTGTGTCAACAGTATGCCATTTATACGGCCTATCCCTACTCCTGAAAGAATCCTCTCAAGTTTGGAGAGTTCAGCTGTAGTTCATATTTAAAATTACACACAAAAACTTAGCATAAATAAACTACACATACACCCATCAGACTCAATGTGTTCCTTGTGCTCGTTTTTCCCTCAGCTTTGCCTTCTTTCCCAACATACTGAGTAAAGAAAAGTGAGTCCCATTGTGCCTGTTTGGGCCTTTAAAGCCTAAATTATCGGACTATCTGTGGTTACATCCTAAATCCAGTGGTTGTCATGAAATAGCCCTTCTTCCTTTGACTGAACCAGAAACGTTTCCAGACCTAGTGGTTAGATGCACTTTTTCAAAACTACCACTAGAGGACGTCAGGCTTCGCAGCATCCATGCCCCACAGGTCCACACCCCCTTTTCTAACTCAGTGGCCACAGCAACAACGCCCACACAGAGGATATGGAGACAAGCAACAACTGTGTCAGTCTGTCCATGTGTCTGCCAGTCAGCACCGCAATGACAACAAATGGCTTTATTTGATAAGAGGTGCTCTGAACTGTCTCTGCACAGCAACACACTTACACATTCAGATTTGAGCAGAAGAGCCAAGTTCACTCTAAGTTACACAACATGAGGGTATAAGCATGAAAGCAGGCCAGGCCGCAGCAGTAAGTGGGTGAAGCTGAATGGGAAAACCTGATTGAAACATCAAAGCATCAAGTGCAGAAGCATTAAGAAGCCAGATAAAAAAAACTATCAGGGAGAGACCTCAGAGGAGGCTGTCTAACCACGACAGGGCTGAGAGCTTTCTGAGCACCACTGAAAACACACTGTGGTCAATAAGTTGGTCCATTATGACGTGTATTCAATAGCGTGCTGCATTTTTAAATATATCTGGCAGCCTGCTTTCTTTACTTTTTCAAATCACATTCTGCGAAGACACTCAACCAAAGGTTTTGAAAGTGGAACTAAGGAAACATAAGATTAACAATCATACATCCAAATCCAATACACTAAGTTGCCTGTCATAACTAGAATAAATCTGTTTTCCAGCAGAGCATCATCTTTGATCCTGCAAAGGTTTTGTTGGGATTGCCACATAAATAATGGATTTTTGAGGTAGTTGAAAGAGAGTATTAGTTCAAACTGCACCTTGAAAGCATTTTTTCTTTTTTTTTTTCCATTCATCAGTGCACCGTGACATTCCTATTTTGGACTTTGGACTGTGGGAGGAAAAGGGGCACGGTGAGAACATTTATTTCTTTAAAATCATTTTTTGCCTTCAACCAGCATGTCCGAGTACCTGCTGTTTGGATCACAGCCAGGGTCATACAATATATACAATTCATACAGAAGTTGTGCCGCTGCAATGACGTAACCAGCATCTGTCTCACACACAGATTTCTGTGTGGGGCGCGCTAATGAGTCCAGAGTGATGATGATGATGTCAGAGGGTGTGGAGGGGTAACCAGTTCGTCTTTTACTGGCCCACCAGCGTCAGCAGGACAGCTTTACTAGACAGCTGTAGGCTAGTGGTTGAAATTCAATTACTGCAGCCGCTACTACAGCAACAAGTAAGCCTGACGTAATGCCGCTGCTTTTCAGTGTTTTCTCTAAAACTCAATTTGGAATCAGTTGACATTCAAGTTTCAAATCAGTTTTTTGTGGATTGTCAGACACAAACCAAACAAAGCTGCTGCACGGCAGTGTGGGGAACACAAATTTCCTCTTTCTGAAACCATCTGTTGAAGCGGGAGCTTTCAATCGACAGTAAACTGAGGGAATGCGAGAACTTCCTGTCGGTCAGAGCACAACCACAGTACAAAGGCAAAGTCATCTAGAGATGGGCCTCGGCTTCAACAAGAGCGGTGCCAAGAAAGATAACTGCTTCCATCGGTAGGAGTGTGATGAATCCGCCTGGGTTTTAATGAGTCAAGCCACTTTGCGCACTTACGATAATGCCGGTGGCCCAGTGCCCTGCTTAACTATTCATAATCCCCTTTTAGCCTCGAGTGTCACGAGTAGCTTGGCAAACCCCTGCTCTATATACCTCAGCCTCTTCAGATCAGACGCCTTTGTTTTTAGGTGAGGTAGATCATTTTGTGATTGTGCATGAACTGTATTGCACATATCAGTCTGCATAAGCCTACTTAACCTACTTCAGGCCCAGCCACTTTTACGTGAGTCACTTAGAAAAAAATATGAACAATCATTTTGTTCAACCGGTTGTCTCTAGCTCACGTGTTGAGGTCAAGCTGTAATAATAGAATAAGGATGAGTGGATGCATAATTATAACCTGAGTTACCAGATCACTGCTACTAATATGGATCGACATTACAAAAACTTATCCTCATCTTCATCGAAACTCTGTGAGCATGTGGAGAGCAGAAGGAAGTGCTCCTTCCCTGAGGTAAGGGCCACAAAAATAGAAAGGGGAACTGCTCTGCACGCTCAATCATTTTTGCATGCAGAACAACAACGCAGCTTCTATGAGGGAGTGGGGAGAATGGGTTTGTTTGGCTAGAGAGTGGGCTGGACTCTAAAATATCTGCCTCAAGTCCCCTCCAATAAAAAACGTTGGTATGTCTTTATAAGTACTTCACATAAGTGCAACATATTCACTAAGCATATGCCATGCTGCCTCAGAAAATGAATACAGTGGAGATATAGTAGCCTTTGGAGCTATTTTACACTGACATCAAGCGTTTTCATGGCCATTGTTTTGCATCATGAAACAAGCCAGTAGTGAGATATTCTTACATCCCTCAGTGTCACTGCCTGCATGGAGCCATTGTCTCCTCCTCCATGCTGTAATTACAAACCTGTTTCAATAACTACATTTTGTAGCCAAGTGGAGCAACTACCGTTTGGCTACATCAGAAAAAAAACACTCAACCTGGCAGAGCACAAGAAAATAACCCCAAAGTATTTGAGTTTCCATGTTAGTCTCCACAATAGGAGCCGTTAGTGACTGAGTGTAGGTGGGAGGTGGCTTCCCGCCCTTTAAAATGAATTGGAGGCTTGTTGCTGCTACTGTGTGCACAACCATAATACTTTTAGCTGGATACCACTGAATGTGGGAGGAACCCACTCCCAAAGTTTGGCTTTGCCGACTCGACAAATGCAAACAAAAGTAAGAAGAAGAAAGGCACAAACAACTCACAGACTTAGCTACATCCTCTTAACCTCAATACGGGGACTTTCTATAAGCCTATTCAGTGTCAAAACACAACAAAAACTAAATACAGAAAACTGTGGTTACAGGATTGAGAATGGAGAATGTGGTAATAACATGAAAGGGACTGGAATGGTTGGCATTTGATCTGGTGCACTAACTCTGCGCCAGCTGTGGAGAGGCGGGAGGGAAAGTAGGTCAGGAAAGTGAGAGCTTCATGGCAGCCCTGTTGTCCGAATGCCTGCCACAGCACTCATCATGACACACCCACATGCGCACACATCTACACACTCATCCATTATACACAAAGAAAACAGACAGTCCATGTCATTGCCCTTGTGCAGGGGGTGAAGAGAGAGAGCGAGAGCTAGAGCGAGAGAGAATGTGTTTATATATAGTATGTATATATACACACACACAGTATATATATATATATATAT
>CALSBV010010690.1:1772586-1835730 GCA_943590825.1 Bovichtus diacanthus
ATATATATATATATATATATATATATATATACACTGTGTGTATGTATTTTATGACGTTATCCCCTAAAGAAAAACGCAGCCACCACTGGAATCTAATTTTACAAATAGTATAAAACTAATAATATTAGTGTAGCCTAATCTTTACTATGCAACTATGCAGAAATATCGGGTTTAAACAGAATGAACAGACATGCAAATATATATATATATATGGTCGTAGCCCAATCATGACCTATCACTCTGTTTACTGCAATAAGTTCGATAAGGCTCTATATTATAAGCTGAGGCACAATCATTGCCTGATAAATACTGAGCTCTATTACTGAGCTTACACTGTCATGAAGAAGCTCACACATTCAACAGGTTGGTACAAAGTCTTGTCAAACACAGCCCAGAGGGAAGGATTCATACCTACATTTCATCAATAACAGGCATTACAAAGAGTATTGACAAAGATGTTTACATAGCTATATAGTTTTGCATCTTAACTATGTAAGCTACAGGGCTGTATCGAATAGTTTGAAGCTTCATTCATAACGTTGACGTTTGAATTCTCAAATCAACATGCATATGCTAGACGGCTTTTCTTTTTGCATGTCTGTTCATTCTGTTTAAACCCGATATTTCTGCATAGTTGCAGGTAAAGATTAGGCTACACTAATATTATTAGCATTATACTATTTGTAGAATTAGATTCCAGTGGTGGCTGCGTTTTTCTTTAGGGGATGACGTCATAAAATATGACGACAGACATTCAAAGTTTCATAGGAAAATCTCAACAGAAGCTTTGAATGCAAAAATAAAGATTGACATTCGGTACAGGCCTAGTTAGTTGTTTATTCCTGCAGGATGTGAGGAAACTAACATGAGGAGATAGTAGAAGCGTTTACAATGACAAAGCAGAAATTTGCTTTAACACACATTTTCAAGTGATTTTATTCCTGAGCTTTATTCAGCAGTCATAGTCTTTTCCAAAGTTGACTCAATAGTCCCACATGTGAAATTCTCTGGAGTTTTACCACCTTGGCAAACTTGCCTAGGCACTGCTTCTCAGCCCAGACTGAGTTACTGCTGAACTCTGCCTATTATCAGTCAGTTAATATAAGGGCTGCAACTAACAAACATTTTCATTATTTATTCATTATTAATATTTTTTTTAAAGGAATCAATGAATTGTTTGGTCCTTTAAAAAATGTACATTTTTACATTACACATTTTTAAAGCCCTATAAACAGTCTAAAACCCCAATATTAAGTTTACTATTACATAAGACAAAAAAAACAAAGCAAATCCTCACATTAACTTTATTAGCAAAAATTAGCTAAAGCTAGGTAGCGTTTGGCCTTTTTGCTTGAATAAGGATTTAAAGGATTAATATATATTATAAAAGTAGTCAAATGAATTTTCTGCTGATCGATTAATCAAATAATTGTTTCAGCGCTAGTTAATATTCAGCAGACAGAATGCTTACATGTGATTAATGAATAGAAAGACTGAACTGAAGTTATGAATCTATCTCCATGAATGACTTCAGTGACAGCCTGAATGAATGACCTTTTATTTATGTGAAAACCTCAACCAAAAATGACTCAAACATGCACAAAAAGAGAACACTAGATGTTGAAGCTACACAATACTGCTTTGTCTAAATGCGAGAACAGCTCTATTCAGTGAGCCAGTTTTATTACCCCAGCAAACAACGTTCCTACCTTAAGAGTCAAAAGCCCCAAATAAATTCCAGTAGCCTACAGTGTGCATCTTAAATATAGTTTTTAATAGATCATATGATTCAAAACATTTCTTATTTTAGCAAAGAGCCAGAGAGAGAACAGTCTCAAGTCAGGAACAGGATATATGGATAAGTCATTACATCTGACCCACAAATTGAGCTCCACTCAATGGGCTTGGCCCATCACAGCCGGAGGAGGAAATGCCACGTGAAAAACAAAAACACAAGCCTACTAAATGAGCTGTGTGATTATCTGTCAGAGGAATTATGATTCTGCATGTTTCCCTCTATTCAATGCAGGGCAAATCAATGTAAATTAAGTCATGCCACATCAAAAGCAATTAACATATGATGAGGGTGTGTTTTTCCCAAAATAGGAACAAAGCTGCTTATTACTCAAAGTGAAGCATTCTTCATAGTGTGGGAACCGGTTGCTGCGAGTCAGACGGTAAAACTGAGTTACATCATAAAATTGTCATGCATAAAATGAATACTTAAGTATGGGTGAACTGGAGATTTGGGAGACAACCGGTAATGCTACGAGTCTCAGCTAGTTGGACTAAGGTAAGAAGACCTGCACAGTGCAAAGCAGAAAACTGTGGGGCTACGGAAGTGCCATGGAAGGGCCTCTGAGCCTCTGCAGGAAGCAGCAGCACCATTGCGTGAGAAGCTTGAGGAGATGGTGAGCTGATGCCAACAGCCGGACAACAACAGCGCTCAGCTAATTTCAAGCCGTTAAATGTCACACAGGTAGAGGCGAAGAGGCAGCGCACAACAACAATCTCCCATTCACCACAGAGAGACACACACAGAGGAAGCTAATACACAAACAGCCACACAGAAAAATTATCCTGGCTCACACTTACAGACCTAATCTCAAACACACACACACACATTACATGTCATTTAGCAGATGCTCTTATCCAGAGCGACTTACAGTGAACTAACTACAGGGACAGTCCCCTGGAGTAACTCAGGGTTAAGAGCCTTGCTCAGGCGCTCAATGGTGTCAGCCTGGTATTGAACTCACAAACTTCCAGTGTTCTAGTTGAAAGCCTAACCCCCGCACGCACAAATTAAAGCCATGTGTGTAATGAAGATGAGGTGTATCAGGTTAATTGTCAGACAGTGGTGTTAAAAAACATGTTCAAAGCAACAAATACATAACCACACCCGTGCCGTTGTTGACATGACGCACATCCACGTGCCAATCTGATCACTCCCTGTCAGATACTGTGAATCAGACAGGTATGAATGTAGGAGACAAAAACAAAGAAGCCTTTAAGATACGCGCCTCTGTCACACCACTGTTGGTGACCAATTTCTATTAAGCCGCTTTACAACTGGATCCCAAAGCCCCATTCACAGCTGAACCTAAACTACTCTACAGGGAAGCGGAGTAATAACTATACAAAAGACACTTTGTGTGGAGTCCAAATACTATGACTGTATACTCTACATACATCTGAATGGGAACTCACTGGAAAGAAATCATAGCAGAAATTAAGATGAAACAAAATCACATGAGCAGATCAGAGGAATACGAATATGAAGCCTTTTTCACTTTACAGAACTTCCTCTGTACAGGCCTGACCACTCTGATAAGGCCACAATTCATTCAACTCTACTGTTGAATGAATTGTCTGTGCTGCTACTTGGGGAAACATCTGCCTCAAGGGAAGACAGTTTTGGTATAATGCAACTGGAGGATCGAAGAGATCTCCCCAAAACAACCTCATGAACCCCCACTGAGTGGATACGTCTGTCAGAGGATGAGCAAAGTCAATAGGCAGTTAAACTAAAAAAGCAAAAGAGTAAAAACTAATAAAACACTATCTGGTTTAGGGGCCTCAAAATACTGCACTGGTGCATGTAACCTAAAATTACATGCCCCACATTTTTTTTTACTGCACCATTTGATTTATTTGTCATTCTTCTCAGCACTGTGAGAAATCCAATATTAACTGCTGCAACATTTTATTTTTTATGACAGCTCAAATATGAGGAAATGTAATTAGAGATGACTTTCCATTTATTTTTTCTCAAAAACTATAGAGTAAAATAAATTTAAATGTACATTGTCATAGTCAGGATCATTCTGAACAAGATTACGTTGACAATTTCAGAAAACTTCTAAAAGGAAAACATTTATTAATTTAAGTTATGAGAGTATGAAAATGAGGTAATTTTTAATGTGTTACAAATATCATTTGAATTGACTTTCCCTGTACAGTACAGTAGAAACTGTTTTATCATATTATGACTTCTAAAGTGATCTTACATATTTAAGATTTATTATGTGTAATAAATTATTGCTGTAATGTGAATCTTCCTTTGTACTTTTTTGGCTGTTCCAAGTGATGTGCTTCAAAATCCAAGCGTTTTTTTTACACGGTGCTGCTGTTGAGCTGTGCCGTCTTGTCTATCTGTGCGCTGCCAGTGTGCTATTTATGCGCTGTGAAGTTATCAGTTATACATTTGTTTTTCATTGCGTGAGAAAGGCGAGTGTGTGAAAAGTGAATACGCAAGAGTTGGCCGCCCAAAACTGTTATGTGCAATGGTGCATGTAAAGTTGAGAATTACATAGTCAGCTCAAATTTTACAGGAATTATCGTGCATATGGACGCAGTAATTCGAGCCCTGAGATGGAAAACTCTTTATTGCAATTGGGACATGCCATAAACACACATAATGATGCGCAGGCTGGTCCGGTCTGAGAAAAAAATAAAAGATGAAACATTCGTCTTGGAAAGAAGTGGAATTCCCCTGGCCTTAGAACAGCACATCCTTTCTCTAGATCTTGGTGCTTATTGCTGCAGCCACGTCCTGTAGAGCCCACAAGCCTGTCTCTCACAACAGATTAGTGGGTTAAATAGCTAAGGGGGTTAAGCAAGGCATTTTTGTTTCAGGTCGATAGCTCGATTTAAAACCAAGCCTTAATTGCTATGGTAACAAACACCATAAACCACACCTGCAAGGAGCAGTTTCGGTTCAGGCTTATCAAAATGTATAAAACGTCCACTGATTATTTATTTTGTCAACGGCATGTCAAAAATAATGATAATGCCAAATCACAAGTTACTAAAGCCCAAACAATGTTTGACTTAGAGAATGACTGACCCAATTTTTTTATTGGATTTGTGTATATGAAGCTTTCTCTTTCTGATCCTTTGTTTACTGCATTCAGGTGACATGAGCTGTCAAAGACCCTGTTTACACCTGGTATTACCACAATCTTTTGGGATCCGATCACAAGTCGACAGCTCTAAGTGCGTAAGTTCACACCTGGCATTAGAATGCGTCTTGACATTTGTCTCAAGAGACCACTTGTGATCGGATCTCACTTAATAAACACATAATTTCTGTTTGCAAAGATCAAATGCATTGTTGTTTTTATTTGGCGAGGCGGCTGTGCACTTCCCGTCCCTAGTCTGCCGGATTTTAAAAGAAGAAGAAATACAAAATCGCTCAAGATGTTTGACACACTCATAATGTATGGGCTCTTTGACATTTTTGAGACATCGTTGACAAAGTCAGTGTAAGCTATTTTGTTTGATTTGCTTCTTATAGTGATGTGCTCTTAGTGAACTTGGGTTCCCTGGTAAGCAGTGATGCAGCCTATATGTCTAGGGCTTTTATTGTGAAAGGTAAGATCAAAAAAAGTGAGGCTGTAACGCACTGCCGTTGGCAATGTGGGAGCAATAAAGATTTTGACGTCTTGGTTCAGACTACTGAGCCTCGGTGTTATTATTTTATTACTTTCATAAGAGATTTGAGAACCAACTGGAGATAAGAAAAAGGAGGAACAAAATGAGAGCCACGGCTTTGATGCTATTCCTGTTACGTCATTGTCGAGGACGCATTATCGTTTACACTACATAAGATATTTGGTCAAATGCGTCCTAGATCACCTCAGCAAGTGGTTTGCGTGATCGGATCACAATGCGTCTTGGTGGTCGTTTACACTTGTATTTAGCGGTGTCCACTTGAGATCTGATCTGCCAACAGCCATTTTAATTTAAAGATATCCAACCACTCAGTGAGCATCAGCGAGCCAAAATCCTCATCAGGTTGACATTTCTCAGGTTATTCTTCTAAAAGGCAGGTGGCTTAATATTCCACATTAAAAGACTCTTATTGAGGAACAAGGACAAAAACCTTGCAACTTAGCCTAAAGACTTCTAGCAATTTGGCCAAAATGGCTTAGCATTCATCAGTTTCTGTGATTCCTGGTCAGTCTATACAAGTAGTGGCATTGGTTAGCATGTAAATCTACCATAAGCCAGTGAACAACACATTTTTCCCCCCGCTTAAGAAACTCTTAAGCCTCTTAAAGGTCATCCTCCCTACTCATAACAGTTTTTCACCTTAGGAGCTCTCTTAAGGTGCTAAGGGGTTATGCTTTGTGAATAACTTTTAACTTTACCAGGATATAGTCTTAACTGTAAGGGGAAATTCTTAGAAAACGTCATAATTCATAAAAGTTCTCTCAGAATTCCCTCACTAGAAACAACTCTTGATAATAGGAAGCTTTATGAATACGGCCCCTGGTCTTTGAGCAATTAACATTATATGTCTGGTGATGCAGAGGTGGATTAAATAAGACATAACTGGGACAAACAAATAAATATGGTAGCTTAAGTTAGTAAGACAAAAACGAAAAGTCTGGCTACATTTCTTACCTGGCAAAGCTGGTGGGGTAAGAGGGAGAGCCTGAGAAAGCCTCGCTGGCCCTGAGCATTGCAGAGTTGTCTCCGACACTCTGGATTCTGTTCCAGGCCCCGCCAATGGTCGTAACTGGGAGAAACAGGCTGGACACTGGCTTCTTATCCATCTGCTGCTGAGCTTCATTGGTGCTGGAGGTGATTCCAAAGTGGTAGCTTGGTCCTCCTGAAGTGCTGACCCCACAGATAGAGATGGTGTTAGAGCTGGGCATGGACGCTGTGGAGGATGCGCCGCTGATTTGGCAATAACTCTGGCCTCCAGACGTCTTTTCCTGTTTGATCTCACCTTGGGTGCAGAGCTGAATGAAGCCAGCATCTTTTTCTTTCTTCACCAACGCAGACAAAGTGGCTGTAGGGGTTAAGGAGGCCGTTGTGGATACACTTGGGCTGGACTGACCTGGAGTTGACATATTGCTGCCATTGAGAGCAACAGAGACTGCCCCACTGTTGTTAATGCCGTCAACCCCGGCAGACTTTATGTCCCTCTCTGAGCTAACGTCGGCAAGCAGAGACTCGTCTGCCAGAGTGGACAGGAAGGCATCATCCCCTACATAAAAATCTGAGGGGGACCCAGTGAGCTCAAAGTCTTGGAGCAGGTCCAGAGTGTTGTCACTGAAAAACTTCTGGTTCACATCCACATCTTTTCCAATGTGATCAAAGGCATGATCAAGGTCAATGGGATCCTGGTCTCCTTTATCCATGGAGAAATCCTCTGTTTTCATGTGGAAGAAATTGGGATCTGATCCCCCAATAAGTGTATCCATGCAGGACTGGGTAATGTCTGCTATACTGGCCTCCAACTGGGGCAAATTTTCCCTTACGGTTTGACGGCCAAATGTAGTGGAAGTCTGTGTCTGGAGTAAGTGCTGCTGCTGAAGCTTCTGGTCTTTGGTCAGGCCCCGGGGCTCTGGGTCTTCTATCAAGGGGCTTACGGTGGCAGTGACGGAGGCGAGCTCCTCTGGAAGGGGGCTGTTGCTGAGGCCGTTAGGCACCTGACCTGGTTGCATCAACGGGTTGGAAGGAAGACCGACTGAGGTGGTAGAGGTGATGGACATGGCACTGTGAGGAGCCACTTTCAACAGACCTCCCTCCTCAGGGCTTTCAGTGTAGACTAATTTGCTTAAATGATCATCTCTTCTATACGTTATCTTCTTCACTCGACCTTTATCCATCTATGTATTTGTGGGGGGATAAACAGAGATCATTAACAGAGTAAACAGAGTGCATAGCAACCACATTAAAACACAGTAAAGGGGGGTTATGAGACGAGCTACATTGTAATGTCACTTATAATGGTTTCAGGTTGTGCACATGCAAAGAGCAAGTGATGGACGTTAGGTCAAGATAAGCCTGGGGAAAGTTGACAAACATGCCCCCCTGCGCGCCCTTGATAGCTAACGTAGCTAAAGATAGCCAACTGCGTTAGCTGCTATTCCCATTGGCAAACTGTTACCACGAGCGCATAGACAGCAGTGCCCACCTTATATATAATGTACATAAAGTAATCACACATAACAGAGATACGACCAAAATGGACACAGCCCTAAAGTTGACCAAAGTCTAAGCTATGCTAACATTAGCTTACTGCTAACTGTTGGCATGCTAGGTAGCATTGTGGCTATCAGCCTACATTTCGTTGACAGTTGCGTTAGCCTGCTAGACAACATAGCCTAATAATTGCACATTCGCGGTAAACGTACTACGTTACTGTATTTGTCTTTAGCTAACACATACAACGTTATCCACTCAAATCTGAAAAAAAAGCTCACATTTACCCTTGAAATGACTGATAGTTGGTATGTGTCCACAGGTCGTCTGTCAACATTGTTTTGGTTGAAAGTGGCAGACAACAACACGCAACATTGACTCAATGGTTGATAACGTTACTCCTCACTATACACCGTATTGCTTACATGGCTCGATACAAAGACAAAAACACGTGAAGCTCACTGTGTTGTGTGAGTTTTCAATCTTCCTGTTCGATCTATCTGTAAATGGTCATGCAAACTGCGTTAAACTGGTCGAGCCGTGGAGAGTCGCAGCTAGCCATTCGGAAAAGTAGGCGCTCACCTCCAGGAAAAACATACAAAATGGAGAACTGAGCAAGCCAGCCCCATGGCAGACCTGTTTACAACATGCAGCGCTGCCTGCTGGCCATGCAGGGCAACTGCAGCTTGTTATCACGTTTTCCACTTTCAAGTTTATCATATACACGACACCTACAGTGAAGCAGTCGTCTGCAGTGAAAATCTTGGATCTCAGGGTGTCTCCAACGATGCTCATTAAATATCTATAAAGAAAGGACACAAGACATACAATAGTGCAAGTTAAAATATAGGGCTTGCATATAAACATAAATACAATTAACTAAAGTAATATGACTTTATGATAGAAGGTATTTCAAATTGATAAACTGAATGGAAGCAGGAATGTACTAAACGTATATGCACATGTTATGTGCATATACGTTTAGTACATTGAGTCCAAACTCAAACTTTTAGGACAACTTTGAAGATTTTAAATAAAAAGGACTATCAATTAATGAATACACCAACTACAAAGCAATGGCTATGATACATATTCACAAACATATTTGGCAAAAATGAATTCCAGTGCAAATAACAGAGGTGTAGCAGAGGCAGAGGGCAACAAGAAACATGACGAATGGACATTGTAGTCATTCACAATGCAGTCACAAACAGAGGCTGTTTTTTTGTTTTCTACCTGTGAATAATACCAAAGAAGTATCCAATAGCTACAGATGTCAAAAAGAGTTTGGACAATAGATCTTTAAAAAAGATGCATTGAGAGAAAATAATGAGGTGTGAGTGTACTGCTGGGTATCAGACTATTATCATCACTATAAGGTTATTAGAATTTTAGGTCACAGGATTATTGTTTGAATCTCATGCAATTGATTGTTGAGTCTAAATGTGCATACAAGAACATTTGATCTCACACTTCTATGTAGTGTTTATTTGTATGTTAGAGAACTTTTTTATCCTACAGCAAATGGCGGTTGGCGTGCTGGGGTAAATAGCATGCAATAATATGACATTGCATTGCCTTCTAAAGTGCAGCGCAATTTTAAAACTACTCTTGACTTTAAGAAATGATTGTTGAGTTCACTACTGAATCATTAATAGTATGAGACTATAATATCCCTGTTGGTCGTTTCTCTCAAGGCTCAAGAGGACACTCAATATCACTAAAAAGGCTGCATCAGTAAATGATAAACCGCTGTTTGATAATTACAGTAAACTGTAATAGGTGACCCTCTCGCCTTACTGTGAGGAAGTGTGCCTTTTTAAAGAAAGCATGAAGCAAATAATGTCTTTATTCAAAAAGAAGGGTATACTTTAGCCTGAAAACAGCTATATACATTGTGTTTTTCAAGACATGCTCGTTTCTGTCTCTTTTATGTGGAAATTTGAGGAAGTTGAAAAGTGCCTGGAAGGAGAGGAAATGACGTGGCAGGCTCTTACTGCGTGCAGAGGGATAATAACTCTGCAGAGATGTTTGGGCCTGCATTAGTTCTTGCACACCACGGGAACAATGTTTGGACACCAGAAGTGTACATTTATCAACAAACATTTCATCATAAATTATGTATGTTTGTTGAGATTTAGAAACCACTTCTCGACAGATTTTGTACATGCAAGACAACCTGACCTGCTTTTCTTAGTATTTCAGTCCAGGCCACACAGCAGATTATAATGCAAGAGCTTGCAAAATCCACAATTGTCAATTTAATGTTACAGCACATACATATTTTCTTACTTCACGCTCAGCTGGGACCCATATTGTCTTACATTATTCATGCTGAAGTTGCATGAAATTCAACCCTTTCCAAAAGATAGAGTCCTCAGGAAATAATGTTAAGACTGGAGGCTGGGAAATGTCTGTAATGGGAGGATGAGTGAGATGAACAGGAAGCAGGTTGTATAGCACAAATGGGAAGATAATCATCCCTAAGCAAGGGACAGAGAATGAACTCCAAGTCTCTTGTTATACAAGTCCAACACCTGAGATACACATTTATTAAACAAATAAAGCAAACAAACCCCAACATAATAATCTATATCGTCACCATCTAATGGTTTTAAATAGTTTTTACTATCTACACTCCACTGCTAAGGTTGCATAATCCACACACCATTACAATATTATGTTTATTGTAAGCAGCAAAACCTCACATCACAGAAAAAGAGATCAGTGGTATGCTCACTGTAGCTCTAAATCCCCACTGTTTGAATCCCACTCGGTCCCCTGTGGCTGCTTAGCAACCCCTCTACAGCACAATATACTCTGAATTAACAGGGTAAAGCGTGACCGCTGCCTCCTCAAAACCACAAGTCAAGGGTGCGCTCCCATCATCAACGCCTTCTCTCAGCACTGCAGCAATAAAAGTCTCTGATTTATTACAACATGGCTTCAAAACACACTCAAAAACACAAACAAGCAGAAAAAGCAAACATGAGATACAAAACGGTCTGAAACACATGATCAGTGTCAATGCTGCTTATGATGAACTGCACATAAGGGACCTTATACTTCGTATATAAAACAACCCGGTCCAGATTCAGATTCACACCTTTGAATGCATATTTTCAGGTAAACATTCACATGTATCAACACTAGCTTGTGACCTATATTTAGCAGCAAACGATGACATGCATTGTTAAGCCTTAAATTCTGCCTTGCATCTCACTTCTTCCAAACTGGATTTTCCGCCCTACAGTACTTGGCGTCACTGTGGAGTATACTGATGGCTCTATGACAAATTCACTGAGCAGGCCCTGAGCAATAATACACAAGTCCCAAACCGCTGTCCTCCTGATCCAGAAAAAATGACTCAGTAATGAGTGTTCATGTTTCTGAGTCTCCCCCTCCCCAAACATGTCTGGGAAAACTGCAAGGAACGTGCACTTTAATGTGGGAATTGACCTAATATTGATGCATTATGTTGATTTAGCATCAAAACATATACTTATACATATACAATAATTAAGAGATATTAATCAATGCATTGTTTTACTCTTGTATCACTTTATTTGAGAGAAGATTGAGCATGAAGCAGCTGAAAGACTTGGAGCGGGCTGAGATCTGTTCGTGGTCCTGAAATAGGAATTCACTCGGTCAAATCGATTAGGGGAGGGATCAATTTTCATATTCAGTCACAGTGTTCTGGCTGTGATAAGTAATACTTCTGCCTGGAGGTTCAATCTGATGCAGAAGAGTGCAACTTTCATTGTGATGTGTTTGGTTATTTCATTTAGTGATTGAGCCATTGTCGACAGTTAGATAGAAAAAGAGTAGTATTCCTGCTCTTTTCACGTGAAGCTGTCACTGCAAGACATTGCATGGGACCTAACCCCTCACCCGTCTCTCGGGATAAGCGCGTCAGCTAAAAGCGTTAAATGTAAATGCAAAAGCTTCTGTGAAGAATCAGAAGAAGGGATTAAAATCCGCAACGCTGGATGTTAAAACTGCGTTAGACCTGAATCCTCTCCGCCAGCTGCACGCCGCCCGTGGCTAAATCAGAATTTCATGGAAAAACGGTACAGACCAACATCGGCCCGCTTTATGGCGATCGTCCGCAAATGTCATTTTCCTTTAAGATGATGTAAGACATTACTTCACGGGACAATTTTCCTCCCTCTCTCTCTCTCTCTCTCTCTCTCTCTCTCTCTCTCTCTCTCTCTCTCGCACAGCTTGGAGCAACATTATCTTAAAGCTTCTGCCGGACCAAACGTTTTCGCACTCAGCAGTTTGGAGAGACGGGCGCGCACAGGAGTCCCGCTTCCATCCTCCTCTCTGAGAGCAACCCCGCAGCATGCTTCAGCATCCCAGTTGTCAGGAGCGACGCTCAGTAGCAGAATGATGGGATACACGCACATTCTTCAATGTGATTGAACCAGCAAGACGGTGATACCTTTCCACAGAAAACTTAAACAAAAAAGGTTTTGTTTTCACTTTTTTTAAGGTGGGAAATTTCTGAGTGAAGTGAGGATTGTATTTCTTTGAAGTCACAGTAATGACCCATCGCAGGGGATGTGTGTAACATGATGCGCTCACTGGTTATGATAATCGATTCTGTTCAAAAAGGATGCACAGTAGGGCAGGCACATTTACGCATGGGGTTAAAGGATATACTGTAGGCACACCTTGGGATTGTATGTCATGAGACTCTGGATGCAAGGACTGCAGCTTGAATCAAGACTAAGCTTTGGGTCTGAGGGCATCAGCACCATGCAGCTACACTCCACACCCTGAACTTCTGGGACGTTTGCGCTCCGTGATCGAGACTTAGATTTCGTGCAAGATCTGAAGAAGGAAAAATGGCACTGAGCGAAAACTGCAAAACGCAACCTGCAAAAGAGCAAGGATCAGTGCAAAATCCTCCATCGGATGTTATTGAGCTAAACGTGGGTGGACAGGTGTATTACACTCGCCATGCCACCTTGACAAGCTTTCCAAATTCTTTACTTGGGAAGCTGTTCTCTAACAAGAAGGGGTCTTCAAATGACTTGTCCCGGGACCTCAGAGGACGTTATTTTATTGACCGAGATGGCTTTCTCTTTCGTTATGTATTGGATTACCTTAGAGACAAGCAGGTTGTCCTCCCTGACCACTTCCCGGAGAGAGGAAGGTTGAAAAGAGAGGCGGACTACTTCCAGCTGCCAGATTTGGCCAAACTTTTGTCATCCGAGGATTCAAAACTATTTCCAGACGACAGTGATTTCGATGATGCGTCGCAGGGCAGCGAGAGGTTTTACTCCTCTTACTCCTTGGACAGGAGGTATGGCTACATCACGGTCGCTTTCAAAGGCGCTTGCGCTGGGGGAGGCAGAGACACTCAAATCGATGTCAAGGCTAAAAAGTTACCAAGGATCTTTATCAGCAGTAGGATTGGTTTGGCGAAAGAGGTATTTGGAGACGCCCTGAATGAGAACAGGGACTCGGACAGACCACCGGACCGTTACACCTGCAGGTTTTACCTCAAGTTCAGGCACCTGGAGAGAGCTTTTGACATGCTGTCAGAGAACGGTTTTCACATCGTGGCCTGTAATTCGTCACTGACTGCGTCCTCCATCGGTCATTACGCGGATGACAGGGTCTGGTCCAATTACGCACAGTACATCTTCTACCGTGAGTGAAAATGTATCCCTACTCTATACTTTCAGAGAGGTGAGATAAACTGGTGATTCTGACGTCCAGAAATATTTACAATGCAAACAGCCAAGTTAAACACAGACAGCACCCAAGTGCCCCACCCTCCCTCACATAAGCACATCCAGGCAAATCAGTATGGTGTTGCATGTTGTACATCAGAAAGGACATTTTTCTCATTAAATGGTGTAAAAGAAAAGTGTATCCACACAGCTTTCCAAAAGAAAACCCATGCAGTGTCTAATGGTCTTGATTCAGAGGTGATCTACACAAACTGGCGTGTGTGTGCTCACACCACCAGGAGGCATTGTTGGGGTTACATCCTTCTTGAATCCTTGCGTCCCTTGCAGTGGCTGACTTTAAACTTCTGTTTTAGGGCCCATATCAGAGGCAAACATGCCCACAGGACTTAGGGGGGTTGAGTCACAAGGCTGCTACACTTCAAGTACACATGCGTCATGCCTAAACACAGTTCACGGCTCAGATGGGTTATGAATAATATAGCACCATTGGGCAGCAAAACAATTCACATTAATGCTGCTGCATTCTTTTGAATCAGCTTTGCTTTTCACTTGAAGACAACATTTGTTCATCAGCAAATGCCTTAATTAGCTGCAAATATGGTTCATTCCACTCATTGCAGAGGGAGGAGTGGGACCATATGGCCAGCTAAAAAGCACTTTGTTCATTATTCTGAATGGCTCCCTTTGTAAGAGCTGGAGAAAACCCAGTTGGTGGGTCAAGGTTGGAGGTGCAGGACGGTGGGCATGACATATGGTTTGCTAATGATTCACCAATAATGTTGTTAATGCAGGCTAATTATAACAGAGGGGTCTGCCTTGACCCGTACGAACATCCAGCCAAGTAGGATTTTCCTGAGTCATTCAACTCTCTGGAACATAGCATCTGGTGTAGGTGTTCACCCCCTTCCCCATTAACAGACACTGACCTATAGGACAAAGACATGGGGCAGTGAGAGGAGGATGGATGAGAAGGAAAGTAAGAAACAGGGGAGAAACTGCAATACAATATAGAAGGAAATAATATGCAGAGTAAGAAAAGCACAGAAAGGAAGAGAGGGAATTTAAGGAAGCAAGCTCAGATGGAGGCAAGCAGATGGAGGGGAGACTGGCTGAGTGGGAGGGATGAGGGAGTAAAAGTTGCATGAGACCTGGCCATGGGGAGAAAGAACTGAGGCAGAAAGAAGAGAGAGGGAGCGAGGCGCAAAAATAGATTAAAGTTAGTATCAGGCAGGAAAGTTCATCGGGTCTGAGAGAGCGGAGAGAAGAAAAAAAACGGTTGGGTGAGAAGACACGGAATAAGAGGGAGAGACTGGGTTTTCATTAAAAGAGAGAAGACAAGGTGAGGGTTAAAGGAAACACACATATATATACAGCGAGCGCTGGGAGACAGAGGCCTAGTCAGGATGATGGATAGACACATCAGAGGCAGACATGCGTGAGAGTCCTTCCTTCACAGCAGCACAGCGGCCCGCATCCACTTTCAAAACTAATACTGTAACCTGATTCTGAATGTAGGACACTGGCTGGCCTAGGGCAGGTAGTCCTAAACTAAGAATGGATGTAGACAAGTGCACCTTTGTGGGCACGAGACAGATGTGCTTTATTGTTGTTTTCAGCAGAACATTTCACTGCTTTCTTTTTACCCCTCTCCCTTCCAATCGCAGCATCATATGGAGTGAAACGGGGTGTCTAGGTGTAAAAAGAGCAATCCGGCGCAGTAAATAAAGTGAGAGACTTTCTTCCAGACAGCCAGTTCCTGAGCATCATGCGTGTTGCTCTTCTTGTTAAATGCATCAGCTGTTTTTCGACTGGCTTCACCGACTCTCAGTAATAGTGTGACTCCAAAAAGTTCCCAAAATGCCATCAGCAGATATTCATCATTTTACTGTGTCATATGTATTTACAGTCACAGACATGGGTCTCGAAACCTTAACAAGTTAAGACACTCTGCTCTCAATTATTGTCATCCCGTTCTGCTTAGTAGGATATGCTGTTGGTTTTTCCACAGACTAAAACAAATGATTCTTTCAGGAAAAGGGCACTCTCCCCCAGGAGGCCGCAGTGTCCGAGCATTCATCACGAACAAGAGTTTTTTCCCCCTGATGGCCATGATAAATAACTCCCGTGAATGACTTGTTCACCCTTTGAATAAACAACTGAGCCAGAGAGAAATATATCAAAACTGATAACCAGCAGAGTGAGCGGGAGAGAAGAAAAGCTGGTTTGGTTAATCAGCTGGTGCAAGCGTCTTGCAATGTATTGCATTCACTGGGGAGAAAGAAAAAAGAGGAAGAGTTAGTCGGGGTTAAAAAAAAATGATGAATCAAAATGACGAGATAAAAAGTAAAAAATTATTAGATGAAAAAAATCCGAATGAATTGTGATGTTATTGATGTTATATTTAAAGATAAATAGTCATAGATATACGATAGTTCAACATTATAAGAGAGTGAATTAAAAAGTATGACTTACTAAGTCCAAATTTGAACTTATCATGTTTTTTTCATCATGACTAACATTTTTCTTTCACTGGCAGAATGATAGCTGGTGATCCAGTGAGGTTAATTGTTAAGCAGACATGAGGGTCAATTAGCATGATAGGGACATTTAGTTTTTTTCCGTTGGCAGTGACAACATTATTGCTGTAGTGATGAACAACTCTAACCTCCTAGTTGTCGTTTGGGACCAATCTCCTTATTGCTTATCATCTCTGGGGAAATAGAAAAGTGTTGGCTAATTAAAAAGCAATCTGTGATCCCAAAATATTTCCAGTGTCTCCAGTCACGCAGGATGGAGATACAATTTAGAAAGATAAATGCAAACCTATTTCAAAGGCAATTTGAAGAAGAAGTCATATTTCAAAATAAAAGTCAATTTATAGATGGAAATTATGCGTTGTCATGGACACAATAACCTGCTTTGACATTACTGCTTCCACATCACAGAGGCAGAGCAAATCATCATTGAACAGTCGGACTGGTAACATCAGAGACATTTTCATCTTTCCACATCTGAAAGGCCTGTGTAGAAGTGCCTTGTCAAAATGGGCGAAGCGTACAGTAAAGATGGAGAATGATTATACTTGCCAGGTGTGCTCTGTTAATATAACTGTGCAGTCTTCATTTGGACTGTGAATGAGGTGATGTGTAGCCATAATGGCTCCTGAACAATGGCCACAAGAGTAGGGAGAGAGTTGGGAGGGGGAAGTAATCAATTGCTTGAGTGTAATGGAGGCAAAGATTGGGCTGTCCCCAAGCTCCCAGAGAGCCTCGTTGTAGTCTGGATGGATTGGCAGTACCTCCGAGAGATGGATGGTGCTCCTGCGAATAACTCATATACGTCTTAAAGAGCACCTGAGCAGAAAGATGGCCAGAAGTAAGGTGCGGGTGTGTGCTCGTGCCATTATTTCTTACATTGGTTGCAGCACCTTGTGCAATGCATCAGTTCAAGTAGACAATCTGGCTCACCTTGGGAGCAAATCGGAGCTTATTGAAAAGCTGCAGATGCAAAAGGAAAATATATTTTTTGAAATCAATCATTCTTTTGAAGCCTCATGCACTGAATTTTAAAGGACCATGCTGGTGGTTTTTCATGTTTTAGGTCACTGACTACAAATGTTCTTCACATCACTGCTGTAGGTTTTTTAAATCGTACTACGCTGGCTATATGCAGCCAGTTGTTTCCATGTCATCTCACTATAGTATTCAAAGGAACTTGCACAGCACATGGAGAAAACTGGAAATATGTCATAATGAATTCATTAAGTTCCTCAGTTAAAAGCACCCACTAAACCTCTCACACTGTTGTTCTTGCTCATCGGTTGTCTCCTGGGTTGGAGTTTACAACAATATGCTGTTATGACTGAAGACTAACAAATCACAGATGTCGCAAATGACCTTGAACGCACCAACACGGAGAGTTTTCAAAATAGTTCCCGCTAGTAACTTCATTACCAAGTGATGATAATGCAATCTCGACAAATAAAAACACTAAATATAGACTTTGATGGATTACCCATATTAAGCAATTTGCAGTGCCCATATTGAAAAGAGTAGAACAATGGCTGCATTAAAGGTACGTCATTAATCTAAACATAAAACACTAAAAAGCTCCAGTATTTTCCTTCGAAAAGAAGAGATAAAGTTAGAACCTAATTTAAAATGTTTTCATCCCTGGTTCTGCTACTTCTGCTCTCTGTAGCTGTTGGAGAACAGGTATAACAGCTCTTACCATCTGACATCCAACACCTTAATTTACCCTCCAGAGACACTTAATGGCTATTTGGATGGTGGAGCTCACATTGCGGGCAGGGCTGAGAGTTCTCTGAACACAGGGAATCCCGTGTGTTACTATGCAGGAGGTAACATCTGCAAGGTACTGACTGCTTTGGAAAGGTAAGTTGTGTAAACAGCAAGTTAAAGCATGTTTGGGGTTCTACTGTAGATAAAGTTTGTCCCAAAGAGTTTATTTTGAGTCAGTGATAGAGAACTTAAAAGAGGATCTGATGAGGTTACAGTTCACTTTCCTTAGACGTCACTCTTTCAATATCATCTACTTGGCACCGTTAGGGACCACAATCGTCAGTCTTGTCATGATGACAAGAGCTTGTTGAAAACTCAGGACACCTTCTTTGCTTTCTCCCCGCCTCGCTTGCTTCATTAGTGCTTGTGCAGTGGAGGGGTGTGGCTCTGGGTCAGGGGACAGGCCCACAGGGAAAGGCTGATATAGACATTTCAATCTGTCTGAGTTGCTTGTTCATCTCCCTGTCAGAGAGACACTCAGTAGGGCAGCCACCCTCTGACTCTGGGAGGGGACAGCACCCCCTTGTCATTAACAATCAGCCAATGGAGCTGTCACTCCCCTCACGAAAAGCAGATAATTTGGACCAGGGCAGTAATGGGTCTTTGAGAGAGTAAGTGTGTCCTTGAATTATCATGTAAAGCTTGTTGGGGTCACCCCGACTATTCCTCACCAGCTCTTTCTCATCACTGCTGCTGATGAGGGTAGTTTCAGCACAGTGCAGCTGGCTGTGTGGAGGTTATTAATATTGACAAATTCAATTGTATGCAGATATTAGAGACATTATTATAGAGGATGGCTGCCATCAGTTAGGCTGGACACAAACTGCTGAAGTGATACTTTTGCAGGAAATAGGACTATCTTTGTGAAATGGATTTCCCTCGCCCTGTAAGGACGGTCACTGCCTTTGCAAGACAAACCTTTTTCTGCTGCAAGGACACGCTGGCCTAATTTGTGAGTTAACAAGCATGTAAACTACACTCCTCCTGAGGCAGTGACAGAGTAAAAAATACTAGAGTGACTGGATATGGAAGCTGGAAAAAATAAGATCAGTCTAAGATCAGAACGTCTCCACTCACATGGGCTTAACTCCCTGACTGGCTGCATGCATAACCTGCCAGAGAATAGTACAGCAACATTTAGCTTTTTTCACCAAACTAATCAGGACTCCCTTTTTTCTCACTGTTTTGTTTGTTTCACGCCCAAAGTCAGGGCCAGACAATATTATTGCACTAGAACCTTGCAGGATTTGTTGTGTTTGGGCAAGGAAAGCAACTATGTTTACACCAGAAATTTAAAAGTTTATTTTTTTTTGTCTGACTCCCGACAGCTTGCATGTAAAATGTCGCTTTGTGTTCAAAACTTACTTTCACTGATTTAGATTGAGGGCACAGTTCACACCACTGCTGGGATTCAAATGTGAAAAGCAGACAGCTTCGGGTCACTCAAGTGCAAATCAGAAATAAATTGCGTTACGGCCTCCTGGTTATGTGCAATAACAACGTGAAATTGCTGAGTGATGAGTCTTTCTTGTTTTTCTTTATTTATTTTTTGCCTCTCAGATTACTTGACTGAAGCACAGAGCTGCACTGCCGTTAAAGAAATAATCATCACACACCCTTGATGAGTCACTTTGAGGCACAGATAAAAAACAAACACTAATGTCTGGCAAGAAAGCCATTGACATTTAAATTTGAGTTTGTCAGAGCCCTCTGCCTTCAGCCCCCACCATGTCCTACTTTTCTGCCATTTAATACCTCTTAATGGGTAAAAACGTGTAACTTCAATCCAATATCCAGGCAGTTGTATTTCCGTAAAACTCTGACCCCTCTCAGGCGTGAGGACAAACATCCCTGCTTTCATTAGCGATGGAGAGGAGTTTGAGGATACTCCGTGCGACACGCCTGCATGCCTCTTTGCCGAACTCGACTCCCTCTCTCTGTGTTATTTATGAGAAGTGCAGACACAGGCTGAGTCGGGTCTGAGACCAGCCCTAGTCTTTTAGTGTGGTTGGAATATGATCTCTTAGACAGGAATTATAGATCTGAGGAAAAACACAATGCGATCAATGGCTTCCCTGAAAAGATACCAAAGAGTATTACACACACTTGTTTAAATGTCTCCGAGAATGACTGTTTCCTGACAAGGCTCTTAGTCGTTTCCTTTCTTGGATCCGAAGGGTACATCAAAGCTTGACTACACTACTTTATCCGAAACACAACATTAAAGGCTTGTCCGTGACCACGCTTCATTTAGACACATTATTGTATAAAACACAATGCATGCCCAGGTGCTTCTCACCCTGTCAATGACTTTAATACAATTAATTTTTCCTGCATGGCCTGAACATTTTATGATGCTATTAATGGGTGTTGGCTAGTTTTCTAAATGGGTTGCCCCTCTGGACTACAGCATCCATCCATTTAGAAACAAAGCTCTGCCTCCCTCCTCTTGATCGTCCTCGCTAAAGCGCCTGCATCCATTTGCTTGGTGCTGCTTGTCTGCTGGATTCAGCTAGATTCATTTTCTGCGGGGGGAAATTGGTGCGCTGATTGGCCCCTTTACTCATGGATTAGCCATTAAAAAGCTGTTAGTGACTCTCTCACTATCAGCTCAATGCAATCATTGCACTAGAGATAAGGTCATTATTACAGTGTGCGCAGAGAGGTTAAAATCCCCCTTGAACTCTGTTCAGTATAAATTGGTGCATGCATTGAAAGATGGTAATGGACAAATCATTGCTCTCTCTGAGATATCACTGCTATTGAATCTGTATCATCGCATTGGAAAAAGCCATTAAGAGGTTTTTAGAGTCTGTATGTATGAGTTTATTTGTCATACACTGTTGTTTATATACCATACAGCACAGGAGCTTCAACACTGCACATTTCTACCTCTAAATGGGAGCATAGTGCAGGGATATTTTTGGAAATGATTTGTGTTTACTGTCTTTACTTGAACACTTCACAAGCCAGCGGGCAGTACAGCACAGAATTCCTGGTTGATAATTAGCAGTGTAGGAGGATGTGAGACAATACCAGAAGTGGGTGCACAAGGAAGAATGAAGGCTACTGAAATTCTCTGTTACTACCTGGTTCACTGACTTGTGACTTTGTGACAGGAGGTCAGGACATCTATTCACTGACCCAGTTCTGTTACCTCCCGAGATGAATTATACTTTGTGTTTTGTTGGAATTGTTTTGGCTCTGAGACGAACTTTGCCTTGGGAAATGGGAAAGGTCTTTTCGGGATCCGTACCGAACTGCAGTGAGCTCTGGGGCCTCTCCTTATCAGTGGAAGCAATATGCACAGCCCACAAGGACAAAATTCAGTTACAGTAAATGTCAAAGCCAATAACTTGCATCTTCTTACATCTGTACCCCCCAAAACCCCCCCCCCCCCCATACACACTCATCTGATACTCGTTTAAAGATATTTGTATGACATTGAAACTGCTGTGTAGGCATTTGTCAGCATTTACTTGATCAGATGCAACTGTTTCTTTTGATTACAGCCTGAATCTGTCACCGTACAGACTGCTGGGACATTAAATTACAGTGCGGTTCTGCATGAAAGAGGGTCTTGCTGTAACAGAAAATATACTGCATCTGGTCAAAACAAGTGACTAATGTGTTTGTTTGTGTGTGTGGTTTCTAGGTGGGCCTTCAAAGTGGATGTCCTCTCACTGTGACTGCTGCTGCAAGAGCCACAAAAGTGAGCGCGAAGGAGAGAGCGGCACTTCCTTCAACGAGCTCTCCACTTCCTGTTCTGAGACACAGTCGGAAGCCAGTTCCCCTCAAGGAACCGTGATCTGTGGCCCTGTGAGCCGGCACTCCAACATTCAGACGCTGGACCGTCCCATGCCCAAAGGAACAGTTCACATGATGCAGCAGGCAGAGATGCGTCGCAAAACTGACATGCTCCGCGTGAGAACCTTCGGGGTCCGAGAACGAGAGGCCGCAAAGAGGAAAGCCAACAAGGGGAAGATGACTCCAGAGCAGGAGCTGGAGAAATGCATCCAGGACTTCCGGCGCATCAGGATTCCTGATCGCTTTCCGGAGAGGAAGTACATGTGGCAATCAGAGCTCCTGAGAAAGTACCGTCTCTAAATATGAGTGTGAAGAACAAGAAAGAAATGGTAGCATCATGTCACCATCAATGAACAGTATTAACTGCATAGGCAATAGACTGCACCCTCTAAGGCACATACTGTATTAGAACATTTAAAACTATGGCCACTTTCCCGCCAGCATGACTAGCTGAGCACACAAAGTACAAGGCAGAGTGAGTTTGTAGAGTATGCACAGTGTTGTGTATTATATGCACATGATGTGTTAATCAGGTTACTCCTGTTGGGGCTTACATTACTAACCCTGCTCTCACTTCAGATGACCGGGAGTGTACTAACAGCTATTATATCTCTAGTTGAAGCAACAAAGCAACCTCAGGGGCAACATCATTTCAATTCATCAACCTATCACATACTGTTTGTGCAATTGCCCACAGTAGCTGATTTTTAATAATGGATGTACCCATATGGTGCTGTGAGTTAGCAATGGAATATCACTATGCTCCACTGATAACACATACTTATAGTAGGCTTTGATATCAGCACTGCATGTCATTTCACCCTTAGCATAATTATGCAATATCAAACAAACTTTAAATTCACTGTTTTGTGTGACGGGTAAAAATTGTGTCTTACGACTGGGGCTAACTTAAATGAGGAAAGCACTGCCTAGATCTGTTTGCCATTGTAAAACTGTATGTCCAATGTTGTCATTACGTGTTGGATAGATGATGTTGTGTAGGTAGAGTATTTAATGCCAATGGATATTTGACTAATCCTTGATTGTAAGTGTGCAAAAAAGCAAATAAATGGTTCGAATTGTATCTATTTTTAGTGAACCTTCTTGTGATCTTCAGTACATTTAGATGTACAAGGTCATTTTTCTTTTCAAACTGGGTCTTATACTCATAATTGACCGATTACAGCGATTGTCCAATTATAGCTTAGCAACCTCAATGAAGAGGCCTGACAAGCTTTAGCTTTAGATTTCTCTAACATACTGTACATGGTGAAGTGGTGTGCACAGGGCTATTAGTAAGAGCAAAAGGAATGAATTCAATTGTTTGTTTATCTGCTCAAAAAGCTGCAAAAACGTTAGCATGTCCGGTTAACTAGCTTACTGTTAAACCTGACCCAGCGATAGGCGCCAAGGAGCTTTTAATTATCATTTAACCCTTAGATGCACGAGTGACTGACCCTACACTCTTCCATAAGTGGGTCAAAAATGACCCGTATTAGAATCAATGGGTTTTTATGCCATTTTTTGTCATTTTGGTTAAGAATAATCACTTGTATAATATTTAGTATTATATTTAGGACCACACAAGAATGATTTCATGTTAGAAATATTTTTATTTTTCACTTTTTAACATTTTTGAAAAAAGAAAATTACACAGAATAGAATAGAAAAATGTGAACATCCATTGTGTGTGAGTGTGTGCGTGTCTGTGTGTGTGTCTGTCTGTGTGTGTTTGTGTGTATGTATGTGTGTAACTGTTCAGTCATTGACAGTTCACACAAACTACCTGTTTCTGGCTGTGATCATTGCACACAGGTACATTACTGACCATAGCTGACCATGGTAAGGCTGTCGTTGAATCCAAACTCTGTGCTGTGAACCTCCCTGGATTTGGAAGGCTTCATCAGAGGAGGGATGTCTGGCTTGTTCTGACGTAGAGTCCCCACAATAGTGAGATCCTTCTCCAGGAGATGCTGTGCAAGAGGCACACTGGTGAAAAAGTTATCCATGGTGATGTTGCGACCTGTGTTTCTAAATTTACTACACAACTGCTGGACAATGTTTTCCCCCAGATTCTTCTGAACTTCTTCCCCTGGTTGTCTCCCCGTGTAAACTATACCATCTATTGCATAGGGGATGCGTGCATCACAAACCCAGAAGATCTTTAGGCCGTACTTGGCGGGCTTGCTTGGCATGTACTGTCGAAACTTACACCTACCCCTGAATGGCACAAGCTGTTCGTCGACAGTGACACAATCACTGGGGATGAATCGCTGTCTACAGTTGACCAGGAACAGGTCCCATACATAGCGGATGGCTGCCATATGGTCTGTTTCCAGTCGGAAGACTCTGGTCCTCTTATCATCGAAGCGCAAGGTACGGCGAATGTCTTCAAATCTTCCAACAGCCATAGTAGCCTTGTACATGGGATTATGTAGAGGACACCCAAACAGCTCACGGACTGATACATCCCAGTTCTTCTCACTACCTGCAAGCAGGGTCAATCCAATGAAGGCCATGAATTCCTCTTTGGTGACATTTTTCCATTCTTTTCCTTTAGCTGTTGCTACTCTCCGTCCTTCCAAGTTTGTGCACTTCATCACCTCTTGCATTATATCATCAGTGATGAAGAGCTCCCATGCATCTTTTGGTGAGACAGTGGTGCTAAGCCCTTGTGCAGGCCCTGATCGACTTCTGAGCATATTGTGGCTGAGGGTTCTGCCCTGGGTGGGAGGTAACTCGCTCCAGTAAGAGCCCTTCCGACTCATTCTGTTGGGCATGATTTGGACACTTTCGTCTTCAGAGGAAACAGAAGAGGAATCTTCTGAGTCAGATTGGTCCTGTTCAGTTGGATTTCCAGGTGGACGACTGCCACTGCCACCTGGACAATACTCTGGGTCCTCATCATCAGAAATGTCAGAATCTGAGTCCAACCCCGTTACTGCCTCTCCATCATCCAGCATCTGTAGGACCATTTCAACTGTGTATCTAGCAGCCATGACACCTTGGATGAGGAAACATAAGAGTAATGTTTTCCATAGATCAATATGTAACTATATAAATAAACACACACTACATATAGTAATGTTAGCTAACTTAGTTAGCTAGCTAGTGTTATGTTTTCCATAGATCAATATGTAACTATAAATAAACACACACACACACTACATATAGTAATGTTAGCTAACTTAGTTAGCTAGCGAGTGTTAGCTAGTTATAAAGTAGGCTAATTTGCTGATAAATAATAATAAAGAAGTCATGAAAGACACAAACACAATATTATATGAAGATAATACTTACATGTATCAGCTCTTGCCGTGTAAAATAATCTTCCTGGGGGGTGACACTTCTGATATAGTCTGTGTGGTCCGCAATTAATTTCTTCCTAACAGCCACAGTTGATAAGGATCAAAGGTTTCCATTGGATTCCATAGGAAATGCATGCGGGTCATTTTTGACCCACTTATGTAAGCTAGGGGTAGTAATACAAAAACTACAATTTCTTAAAATGTATAAAATGTAAAAAAAAAATGTGAATGGTATTATATCAGAAACATGTTTTTTGAGGAATACCTGGAATATGAAATGACAAAAAAATTTCATCACGAAGATATTTCAAGAAAACCACCTCACCGGGTCATTTTTGACCCACTTATGCATCTTAGGGTTAATATAACATTTTCAGGGTTACAAATTACAATAAAAAGGTGTCAGCTGGAAACCATAAAAAGTCCACCAGAGATGGCCTTTTCAATTAACTCACAAGCTAACGTTAATGTAACACAAATGTAAGCTTATTTGGAAAGATTAGGAGGCTTGCTCGGACTGAAAACAAAAGCCTCTTGCTTTGCGTTGCACCTTCCATCACCATCACCATCACCAGACAACCAACCCCACAGAAAACTGGCTTCATTGAAGAAGTGAAATGGATCCCTCCTTGTTGACGTTTCAGTGTGTGGCTCATCCTCTTGGGAGGATCTCAAGGAAACCGGAAGACAACCATAGCTGTGCATCACAAGCACCATTTATAGCACTATTTTTAGCTAACAGATTTCTGCAGTGTAGCCCAATGCATCCAAAAGGAGGAGAGAAGCTTGGGGACCGTATCACTGCAACCCCAAAAACAGCCTGTGTCATGATAGATGAAGAACTGCTTGTCTCTTGGGACAGTGAGCGCCCTCCAACAAAAAAAAGAAAAAAGCCATGTTAAGGATCAGTGATACATTTTGCTCCATGTGCAGAAAATAATACAACAATAACCAGATTATAAGACATGTACCACCAAAGCCCTTCTACCTATGTCAGCTGAGGCATAAATGCTAACTGAAACCTTTAATCCTGGTCAAAAAAGGACAGCAGCCTACACCCATGTGCGACAAAAAATGGGTTAGAATGTGACTTCCAGAAGAAAAAAAAGGGCATTAGATTCTTAATACTACAGCAGAGAATTAAATAGAAGAAACCTGAAGGAGACTGAAGGATGCTCCTTTCCCCGTCTTTGAAAACCAGATCCGCTTTGGATGGCGTTTCACCTCGCACTTAGCACGATCTGAATCCCAATACCCCAATGAAAAGATCAATGAATCTGTTTTTACATATCAAATATACAACGTCACAGCGTTGCCTGCCCTGGCCCAGGTGACCTTGCTGGCCTATCCCACAGAAGAACCTGAACGCAGCCGTCGCCACTCTGCTTTCCTTACAGATCAATAGCCTCAGATCCTGCCCTGGCCTTACAGCCTTTAGAGACGGTCGATAACCAACATCCTCCTCTAGGATGCAAAGTAACATTAAATCTTCAATCAAAAAACATCACTGCCACCGCTAACAGCCCTCAATTATCTGGCAGGGTTGCCTGCAGGCCTTGCATTTCCCACAACAGCTTTATTTAGCCTGAGACAGGTCTGACAGCGTGATTACAGCCCTTGTATTAGAAAATTACTGCAAAGCCTGAGAGTGGGAGAATTACCCTGCTTATCAGATATTATAGGCGACCAGAAAAGACTGTTATTCACACATGGAATAATAGAGGCATGATGTAAAACCAAGCAAACAGGATTTCATTTTTCATACAATGAATATAAGGATTAGCCTGTATTGTATAAGATTAGGAAGAGACTGTAATTCGTTGTAATGTTATAAATCCGAGGTGATAACTTCTGTTATTGTACAATGTGGAAGATGTCAGGAACTTTGCACAAAAGCAGGTGCAGGATCAATTCTGCCAAGCTTGACATCTGGAATAGAAAGATAAAACATGCAATTTTTCTCCTTCTTCTAAAGAAATAGCCAGACTCCTACTGGGAGAGGTTTTGTTGCCTGCAGCACGTCTCCATATATATCAAAGACCAACATGTTTTTCTGCACACTCATCTAATTTTAGATGACATCTCAGAAAGTGAATGGAAATGTGGCAGACTAACTGGGAGACTTTGGATCTTTCTCCTGAGCTTCACATCGTTGTTATTTGCATATTTGTTCATCGTGATGGCGAAAAAAAGGGTAATCCCATGACTATGCTAATCATGAAAAAGGACAGATAATGCTTTTGGCTCACTGAAAATCTTACAGTGGCTTAAACTGGTTTGCCCAGAAGATACGTGTATGAATTATTAAAAAAAAATTGGAAGATAGCTTTGTCACAGTAAAACATTTACATGCCTCACAACCCCGGGGCCCAGTTTTCCCATTAGTGTCACATCATTTATTTATTTGTTAAAAACATATTGCATAGACCTTAGCAGGGTCAATCTCTCCAACATTGTGTTCCGGGCTGTGGTTAAACTAAACCTACACGTTTTGTACTCTTTCACGAGGAGCCTGCAGGGCCAATGTTAGAGCAATAAGATCCAATTTACAGCCTTGGAGTACGTTTGGGGTCTTACACTGGCCTGATTCTGCCAAGTTCAGTGTGTGGAAATACCAATGGAATTACAAATGATTCCAGGGGAATAAATGACAAAATCACGGTGAATTGTCATCACCATCACCCCCTACAGGAAATTGGGAGCGATATCCTGCATGGTGTGACTTCCCTGAGGCAAATATAGAGAGAAAGATACAGACACACACACACACACACACACACACACACACACACACACACACACATACACACACACACGGACACAACACAGGCTTACAGAGAGGTACAAACATGCACATTAAGTCTTATTCGGGCTAAACAATATCAACACATCCACACATTTGTTTACTGATTATTATGTTATTGGACATATTCCTTCAGGAAATCTTGTCTTTTAAACACCAAATTTAACAGTTCCATTACAATACTTTCCTTCATACTTGTTACAGGGAGTCTGTGCAGGAAAAACGGCAAACTTAAAGGGACTGTTCATCCAAAGCTCAAAAAACATACATTCTCACTTACCTCTGGTGTTATCAAGCCATGCATGAGTTTTAGTTTTATCCTGTCCTTGTTTTGAGATATCTGTCTCTAAGATTTCCACTGCCACCCCGATACAACGAAAGGTGAAAAGACTGAAAAAGCACTGAAAAGGGATGTTTAAAAATGCAACAGAAACAGCTCTTTCCACAAACAGTGTCCTAGTTACTCTTGGAAAAATATTTCTCAGGTTATTTGGAACTTCTTTCTCTTCCTGACAGTCAGGTTTGTGCACTATTCAGGATAATAAGGGACTTATTTCTGAAAAGAGATGCAAGTTATTGGCTTTTAGTGCTGTGAGCACCACAAACAAAATTACATTCCCCTCTGAGATTTCAAAACCATGCATTGAACTACAGGCAAGTGAGAAAATACTTTTTATTTTTTATGAACTGAACTGACTTCATTTTTGGTGGTCCGATATTTTTTCGCAAACATCACATACGTGACATGTGTGATATTATTTTATTTGAAAAGAAAAACTTGTTTGCAATTGTGTAGACTGTCAAAAAAGGCTTCAAAACATTAAAAAGCACACACACACACACACACATACACACACACACACACTCACACACACACACACACAAATACTGCAGTGACAGGTGTCAGTCAATAGTGCTGACTTCAGCAGGCATTGAGTCTACAGTGAGTCTACTTTTGCACTCCTTTGGCGCCCTATCTCAGCGATCAGCTCACTGCTCTGGCGCCAGAACTGAATAACGAACCCGCAATCATTCACCTCCTTAGACCCTGTCAGCAACATAGTTATATGTATTATCTGTGCTACTCAACACAATTTTGGATCCTCTGGGATCCATCCCGCCTTGTGAAATGCACAAAAACAAGGTTTTGGATCCGAATGCAAAGCTCCTAATTACAGTAAAATATCCAGGGGTCCTGAGCAATGAGTAAGGGAAAGTGGAGAGGAGAGCGAGGTGGATGCCTACCCATGCTCACCTGGGCTCCCCCTGGGACAAAGAGTCCACCAGGGGGTGAAGAAAAGGAGAAAAATAAGGGTTCAGAGAGGCCACACCGCTGCCTTGTTATGAGGTCAGTGAAGTGAACTTGAAGCTCCGCAGCATTTGTGCAGGTATACTTAATGTTTTTTTTTTTTTTTTCACTTTTCCTCTTGGCAGCTTTAAGGAGCCTGATTTACTGCCAAAGTGTCTTCCACTCGTCATTTTCCCCCTCATTACCTTATCCCTTTCTCAAGGACTGCTCTGGAGAATATACAGGCTCAATTAAGCTGTTCTGACCGGAAATCCCATTGCTCATAAATCACCTCCAAGGGCTACTGATCAGCACTGCTACACCACAGTGTATAAGGAGCTCACCGTGGTGTGGGCTGCTGAGCAGGGCAGCGGCTATTATAAATCAAAGGAAGAGAAGAGAGTATATTGCAGAGGAAAAAACACTGTAGGACACCGTATCATAAATCTATAAAATAATCCCTGATTGTCTGTGAGCTGTGATATCAGACAATGAATACAGCAGGACAGGTAAACAGTAATGATGCTATGGGACAATGGACAAGGACTTACTCACCTCGTTATGTCTGTTAGGAGACCGAAATGAATGCAAGAACCTTTTATACTTTGAACTTTATCATGGAGTTTGTTATACAGGAGAGAAAACTGAAGATTTCACTTTTTTGTTGAGCCAGATTTTGTACAGTCAAAATGTGCTGTGCTCAGCTAATGTGTCGGCCTATTAAATAATCAGTGGGGGAACATTGTCTTAATTCCTCCCAACATTTTCCCAGCACTGTGCAATTAGAATTGCATGCCCGAACCATACCTTGAGGTGTCGTTGCTTTATAAAACATTCTCAAATAGCTTCACAGCACTTTTCCTTGTATGTGTAACCCTTTTCAGCATATCAGTGAGATAAAGACTTCGTTCGATGTTAATTTATTTCATGCCTTTTAACGAGGGCCTCGGGAGAAACTCTACTCTGAATGCATTATAGAGCTATTACTGTACAAGCAAATAATCTCAGCATTAAATTTGAGCTTTCAATTTGACTCCAAGGCGATAGAGGGGCTTCAGGTTTAATGAAAGAAATCTGATTTTAAAAGTAACTGAAAAAGCCTTTTTGGAAATTTGGTCTGCTGAATTTTCTGCAATTGAAATCGGTTTCATATTGGAGCGAATCAGTCATGTTGGCTTGGAGGTGACTATCATGTCGCACGCAGTGAGGAAAATTCTCTTTCTCCGTCACAATTCTTTGAATGTAATCCAATCTATTTTCAGCTGTAATCTGATGTTTTTAAAGGATGGGGGGTACAGCAATACACAACAGAAGAAGCCACATATTAACGCCAAGTACATTTATTTCCCAACTCCACTCATAAACAGCTTTCTTTTCACGGAGAAGTAACTATCTCATTGTCACTTCCAGTGCAGGACTGCAGGATGTTTTTTTTTAACCATATCATGAAGTATTTTTACAAAACTGAGTGCATTATGCATGTAAGAAACCCCTCATGTTACCCATGGAGCACCAGATTAATCCTCCCAGAGATTAAATGTAGCACACAGATGGTGGGCATGTTGCGTCCACATCGGCTGACCTGCTACCATCGCTCTGTGATTATCAACAACGCACTAAACATATCTGCACAGATTACTTAAAAGCATATCAGGCCTGAAAACATGGCATTCAGGGAATAAATGCCGCACTGAATATTTTAAAATATGCTGTGGTGAGTTCAAATAAAGCATTAATGTTCTCAGGTCATGGCCATATAAAGATATCGTGCTTAAACTTAAAAAACAGAGCCTTTGGAAATAAATAATTATTATTTCCATTGACTCTGAATAATTGCGTTTTAGAAGTCATGCCACTTATACTTGGTGTGTATTTTACAGATTTATTTTAGTGTTTTTAGATTCAGTCTTTTCAAACTTGAAGCCAACTAAAAAATAAAGGATTTAGCATTCCCCAATTATTATTCCTGGCAATTTGGAGAGGAAACACAACTTAGACTCTTTTGAAGGCAAATAAAATGTACAGAATATGTAATACAATAATTAACTGAACAAGACTAAGAGACAGCCATGCTCGGCTGTACTCAGGCACAGTCATGCTTTAAGCAGTAACATTGTCACAATAACAATGTGCTGACGTTTAGCAGTTCACCATCTTAGTTAAAGGTGTAAGCATCCTAAATATTAGCACATTTGCTAAATTACAAAAAACTGCTCATGGTAATATTTTGGCCATAAACAAAAGTATTGGAGACTTTGAACTTTTGCCCTGATGGTGGCGCTAGATAAAACATTTTGGGTATCAACAAAGTTAATACAATTCATCGTGTATTCAAATGAATGTTTGTACCACATTTCATGGCAATTCATCCAATAGCTGTAGAGACATTTCCCTCATAACCATAAATATCAACCTGCTGTAGGTGGTAAAGGAAAAGTCGAAGGCTCGCCAAAGTCATAAGGACACATTGTGTGGGACATGCGACTGTCTGTACAAAATGTAGTGAAAATCCATATAGTAGATTTCCAGATATTTCACAGGATAAGTAATACGTTACACAATGGTTTTGTTGTGTTGCTATTATGTGTGGTTATGTATCTGAGGCTTTTTATCTCATGTGTCCTCCTGTGTGTGTCGTTGGTTTTAATGCTACTGCGGCAAAGCCAATTGCCCCTCAGGGACAAAAACAAGTCTTGAACTTGAAACCTTTGACTCCTCTGGAGACAATAAATGTCTGTACAATATTTCCATCCATATATTTCAGTCTGGACCAAAGTGGTGGACCAATGGACCAACAATAAAATATTTTAAATAAAATTTTACTGACTTTCTTGGGTGAGGGATGGTAAGACTGTGATGGGAGACTTGGATTCATGGCCTACAAGTATTTCTAAAATCCTGGCTATGTCTACAGTATCATCTGTTCATTTTCATCATGTGCTGTGTTGATGCTAATATAGTGCAACAATATAGGGGGAGTAAATGACTGCTGTGAGTGTAAAAGTGTAAACAACACCGAGCCGAGCAGATGCTGTTTCTCTTGTAGCAGTGAAAGTGTTAAGACCGCTGCGCTCTCATTAATCTCTATTGGCCTATGTCACCGCTCAGAAAGAAAAGCGAGATTACTCCCATCCCCGGCCCCAGACTCTCATTTAGCCACATACTTCAAGCCATTATTCAGCCATCAGAGGAAAGCAACAAAACAAATGATATTTACCTCAAAGGCCATATTACCTCAGGGGGAGGGGGGGATAGGGAGCTAGGGAGCCAAGAGACATGAAAAGGAAGTGGGGTGTAAACAAGAGTTAGAAACTCATCATGGAGCTGCAGCACATTCACTTCTTCTGCCAGTGTCAGGCTGACTGTCATCTGAGAACAGGACAAATGGCTGAAATGAGCCGGAGAAGGATTTGACACAGATGTCTGACATCACCATCTAATCCTTCCCTGCACGCTGGAAACGCCACGATGGGATGGATTTGATTGCCATGGCAACAAACTCAAAAATAATCCTGCAGACCCTGAAAGCGTGGGTGATTGGGTTTGATTTTGATTGTGGTATTAAATCACGGCCTGCTTCTTCACCAAAGAATGACTGATTTCCAAATTAGGGCACTGTTAATTAGTCACCCGCATGAAGACACAGTCTATCACGCTCTATCACACAATCAAAGAGCTTACTCGTTTGGTTTCAACCTACAAGCTTCTTACACGGCTGAACCAAAGCCTCAAAAGTAACACTGATTAAATCTACAGCTCTGTCCGTCATTTGTTTTAATGCCTCAAGTCTCATTTTTCTGGGAGACATATCAACATCTGGACAGTTTTTAAAGTTACAAAAGGTCATTTTATAGTAAGTGAAGTCAAGGTCAGAGAGGAGGAAAGTCGAACCTGTGAAGAAACCCACCAGGCGCTGGGTGATACTGAGCTGCCCTGTGTGAGCGTGCGCGCGTGTGTGTGTGGGTGTGTGTGCGTGTGTGTGTGTGCGCGTGTGGGTGTGATAAATCCCCAGTTTGGGTGCCAGCCATGAGTCAGGGATAGGTCTGCGGAGTGATTAACTTTAGATAAAGGAGACGACAGGCCTGGATAGGCTGGATCAGAGATCCTCGAGGACATAGAGACAAGACTTACATGCGGGATGAAGAACATCACTCTCCACAGGATCTTCTTTGGGAAAATAACACAAATAGTTTAAGCATCCATGTTTCAGCAAGACTCTTTTGCAGAGCTGTCGCTAAAATACTCAAACCATGACAAAAAGTGAGTGTGACAAAACAAGTTTTCAGTTACTGCTGTGTGTGGTGTGTGTGTGTGTGTGTGTGTGTGTGAGAGAGAGAGAGAGAGAGAGAGAGAGAGAGAGCCTTGAGCATGTTCCCCCCAAGGGACTGGTGACATTTCTCGGTTTTGTGCACCATACAGATTATATCCACGGTTTAACAGGAGGCGTGATCTGGCCTCTAGATGGCATTCACCTTAATCACTTCTGAAGCTCATCACTGGCATGACTGTCAATCAAAAAAATGTCACAGGAGAGTGACGCTTGACTGACAAGAGCTTTACCAGTATTTTAATATTTTCTACTAAATTTCACACACCTTATCTTGCATCTTCAACCTTCATTTTTCCAATCAATTATCGTGGGTTGACCCAACAGGTAATTTCCTGAACAATAATTATGCTAGAGCGCTGCATCGCAGATGTGTTTTTGTAATGGACGTGCATGAATAACGATGAGGCCGAGAGAGAAAGGAAGAGGTTGCATAACCTATTTTGAATGCTCCGAGTCTTTCTCCAAAATTGATACCAAGCAAACAGTGTGACACATGTATCTGCCTACTGAATGGGAATTAGTTTCACACAAAAGCACATCAAAGGGTGATTGAGGGGGTTTGTTCCACAGGAGATGAGTGAAAGAAACTCGGCCAGTCATTTCAGATGTGAATTACTTTCATCATCCGCACACATACGGCAGGCCATAATAATCATGTTACTGGGTTTACTTTGTGAAAGAGAATTTTCCTGTTCGTGGAGTCTTCAGGGACGATAAATAGAGGCCACTTTCTTATTCATAGGCCATGCAGCATACATGCGTACAGGCCTGCTCGAGTTTTATCCTTCATGGAAAAGAGCCAATCTTTGTCTGCAATGCTGCTTCACCTTTGAATTGATGCTCTGCAGAATTCCAAGTACAAAAGCCTTTTGGTGTGTTGCTCTACTTAAAAGACAAAACCAACTAAAAACAATACTACATTAGTCCATCTCTTAATACTTTTAGACTTCTCTATCCTGTCTGTGGCGCTCAGCCCATTTGTTCCTCCTGACATAAATCTTTAAAAATGGGTCACAAATGTATAGTCAAATTTTTTTAAAAGGTTTAGTCATTTCCTAAAACAGCTGGGTATTCTAGGTTTTAGCCCCCAGTTTGGAGAAACAGACTGGAGTAAACACATGGAAGCTAAGCTTTACGTTATTGTGTTACTTTGGTGTTTTAAAGGGAACGTTCGGATTCACCAAACACAATAACACAAACTAACAAACCGATCGAGGCAGCAGTAGAGCTGCAACTTTCCTGTTCTGCAACGTCATTTTAAACTTTTTGTCAATGGAGTATGGTGGCTTTGGAGAGAGCACAGATTTAATATAAATATATTATTTATAATAGATAATATATTATCTAAATATAGCATACACTTAAAAAGATATTGTTTTTTTTAGTTGGCCTTTCTTATAGGTGGCTAAATTATGTTTTGCTTCTGCCCCATCCACAGCAGTAGATGGCTTTGCTCCAGTGCCAGCACTACTGCCTGTTTCTCCAAACTATCCCTTTAATACACATTTGGTGCCAGAACGGTCTATGAAAATAAATGATTTCACAATTTACATCCAATGCCAACATTCCATACCAACGCAGGAAGTAGTTCAGGGAGGCGATAGGAAGGGTGTGGACGTCTTGAAGGGGTTTGCCTCCTGTAACGGATCTGCAATTGAATGCTTGTGTTTCTATTATTCAGAAACACGATCTCTCACAAACCTTAACCAAGTGTTGTAGTTGCTAACCTTAACCATACCGTAACCTTATTCAATTTGCCATAACCACGATCTTTCCCTAATGTTAACCATATTGTATTTGACATGCAAAATGAAAATTTGTATTGAATATAATCCGTGGTCCATTATTGATGTCCTTATCACCAATTCAATATGGCAACGGTGGGGAGTTTTTGGACAACAGAAGAAAAAGGCTTAGTCCTTAGCCACACAGATAATATCAGTAAAATTAATTCATTATTGATTTGGGTCTTTTCATTGGATTTGCTGATTATAAAAAAAGAAAAAAGAATAGAGTAGAGTATTGCCAGCATTTTTCTTTTACACTTTTGTGCCAAAACATTATATATGGACAATGCCAAAATTATCATTTTCAGATGTCAGATGAAAAGTTTGTCTATTGAGATCCAAATAGCTATTTTATTGTTAAGTGGGAAAAGAGTACAAAGATATATCTCCAACTGCACCAAGACATGCTTGATGTCCCTCCAACCTTGGAATACAAAAATGTTTTGCATTTTTCTAGGATCCTTTTCAAAAACGTTTTTTTTATATTAATATTCTTTTTTTTTTACCACCAAATCTTCTTCGTGATGGATATATACTTCTGTGTGCTTCTCAAATAATTGGATCCAAGACTCATGGGACATTGACTTCACATTTTCAGTACTGTGCGTCAGTGTTCTAGTTTCCCATCGGGTTGGATAATGGACCATAGTGAGGGGAAGCGGTGTCACGTTTCAGGTCTTTCATGCCAGCACGGGACTGGCCAAACACACAAAGCCTAATTCAGGGACTAAGAAAAGTAGGAATGTGGAGAGAGAGGGGTAACAACAGACACTCGGAGAGAGGGAGGAGAGCAAGAGGCCTGAAAGAGGAGAGAGGGGAGACGCAAAGGAGGTCCCAAAGGCAGTGAAGAGGCAGCTGGCTCAGAGGTGTGCGCGTCCTATTTTTAGTTTCCCTCATGCACATCTCCAACTCAAACAGCTGCTGGAGCATTTGCACACCAAAAGACACTTTTGTTCCTGCAGACAAAAAGACCCAAGCTTACTCTTACTCTCTGGCTCAGGTGTTTCAGCTCTAAGCTGAGGGCCCGCCCCTCTGCACCGCTTCCCTCAGGCTGTAGTTATAGTGAGGTTAAGTTACTTTCACACACTAACACAAAGGTGAGGTCTAGCGTAAAGTCACATGACTAGAGTGCTGCTTATGCCCATTGCCTGCAGTCTGACAAGTAAGACTGCTGTAAATAGCATAGGTCCCATGTGAGTATGTATGGGGGGCCCCAGCAGACTGAGAGAGCAGTCGAAGGAGGTCATTAATGACACGAGGGGCTGAGATGTCAGTCTGGTGTCTTCTAAAAAAGTATAAATCCATGTAGTTTCTTTTGTATGCTGCAGGGAAATACAAAGTTGTATATTTATTCTAAGAAACACTAAGACACTTTGACACTCTTATGGTTACAAAATATTTAATTCATGAAATGCTTTAGGAAATCTTAAAATATACCTCAATAATGGCTCCAAACAGAAACACCTACTATTAAAAAAAAGCATTTCTTACCAGCAGAACGGATGCATCTGATGCATATTTGAAAAATAATTGAAAATGTCCCTGAGCCAAACCTCATTTTTTAGGCAATGACTGAAACAATGTCAGAACTGCGATAATAAGCTGCTGCATACGTAGGTAGGGGAGCAACTTAGTGCGCTACACAGAAAAAAGAAAAGAGGTTGTTTCATTTATTTATCAAACATGAAATATTTATAGGTTTCAATCTGCTGGCAGAGAAGGACCAGGCAGAACAAACTGTGGGTGGAAAGAATCGCAAAGTTGCTTTATGGATGGAGGTTAATGACAGCATCTGGTGGAGGCTGCCTGCTGCTCTGCATACATGTTTGTCCTAAATCACATTGCCAACACACTGCATACCATTCTTCTGTCACAGAGCTGGACATTGTCTGTCAGACAATTGGAGTGGACACATCACCTGCAAAGAAGGTGTCTACAGACGGTTAACCAACAAACTGCTGATTTTCCTGTTGAGCCAGTTTGACTGGAGTACTGTTTTTACTCCAAACACAGTATGCAGCCCAATCTCCTTACTCTGTGAGAGAAAGCTGGCTTCTATTAAAGCTACTCAACACATCTCTCAGAAAGGAAAGACAAACAACAATGAGTCACCTAAACAGCACCTGGGAACTTCTGTGACTATAAAGTTTTGGGTGGAGGATTAGTTCCCTCTGAAAGAGAGAAGTTAATTACGTGGCTTTGATGCCACCTAAAGTGCTGTTCGATTTGTGGTTAATCCTCATCAAACTTCTACACAAGGATTATGCATGTTTGACTGACACCTTATTCAATTTAAACTGCTGAAACACATCCTCATACACTGAGAAGCACATCTGCACATATGCCACAGTCAAATGATCAAGCACAGCCACAGACAGAGGGGGAGAAAGAGAACCGGGGAAAAAAGACAGGAAGGCAATGCTGAGAGAGATCACATTCAATGAGTTAGCAGCACTCTCTGAGTAAGACAGCATTTTAAATAAAACATGAAAGCTGGAGAAGAAGGCTCTCCTCCTTATGCAGCAACTTGTGACAAGTCATGATATTCTGAGAGACAGCACACCAAGCTCAGAGCCATCCCTGGGGAGACCCTTCCCTCTCCATCAGATAGACTATGTATCAGAACCATCAAACAAGGGCCTGCATCCCACGACATCCACAGTGGAGGCCCCACTGACCGTCGGGCTGTAAGAAGCTGATAAGCACTTATGTACTGACTTTCTCTGTGCACGCCCTCTTCTGTGTCTTTGACTGGATGACAGAAGATCCATCACTCACAGATGGGAGGACTACAGTCATCAAGAAGTTAACTTTCAATCCAGAAAAAAACCATTACCCAGACATGAGCTAAAATCAAGACCTGTTAAGGCTCCCAGTTTCTCTGCCAGAGCCATTAAAGTGTGAGAGGCTTGAGAGGAAGGGCCTGTATAAACATTGATATGAACATGTAAATAAGTCATGGCTAATCTCTCTCTCTCTCTCTCTCTCTCTCTCTCTCTCTCTCTCTCTCTCTCTCTCTCACTCTCTCTCTTTCTCTCTCTCTCGCTCTCTCACTCTCTCACTCTCTCTCTCTCTCTCTGTCTCTCTCTCTCTGTAAAAGCTGTATGCACATTTTTAGAATTCCAAGAGTTCTGCTGACGTGAAAAAAGAGATGAAAGATTCATGCTTGTTTAAAAAATTCAAACAGATGTCCTGAACTTTCAGTACATAGCCAATATGGATAAATTATTTAGTCTTGGGATGTCAGAAAGGGAATGTGTGGTTTGGACTGTGCAAATGAAATCCAAACAATAAAGCAAATAGATAATAAAAGCATTGATTATGACTTGTGTGCACCATTAATATCATATCCAGCAATAACTGTGACTACTTTGCATGTCCATCAAAGCTAATACGATGGCCGCCTAGCAGAGTTCAGGTCTTTTTGATTGTCTTTTGCTCAGTGGTTTTCAGTAGGACTGCAGTTGCAGGTGAAGCTGCGGAGCGGGTCAGTGAATGCACCAGCAGAGGGAGACCATGTCACATGACAGTGATGTGAACACTGCTCTGCTTTTATTTCCCCCTTTTCTTCACATTTATTATCAATAAATGTGGTACTCACGGAACAATAATAGAAATAAGGAGATATAAATATCACTATACCATAATAAGACTGAATCATTCAGGCATTTACTTAATGTAAAATCATTTTAAACTTTTTTAATTAATCCTTATTTTGTTTCAATTGTTTAGCAATTCCTAAACGTATATAACATTTTAATAATTATTTTACCTATGTGCCTTTTTTTTTTTTATCACACTGCCAGATTTTCCTGTCATTATAGTTAATGATGTAAATGTAAGAGCTGATCAGCTGTTAAGGGTTAAACTGAGTCGGACATGACACTCTCATTCAGTTCCTTAAGAAAGAGTCGGCTGTGGATGAGACCTCGCTGCCAGTTTGCTTTAAGTCTTATTTTCACAGGTGGGCTTCGTGTCGTCATGTATTTTGGCTTGAGTTGCTCGGTGATCTAAAGCTCACGCGCCTGTTCGTACTGCGTCGCGCTCCGGTCGTACTGTCCCGTCCTCGGCGCACTGCGTCATGGCGACAGTGGTTGAAAAGTTACGCATTTCCTAACCGGAGTGTGAGGAATATCCCTGTGGCAGTCAGCAGACTCACGTGTAAGTACTTCATGTTTATGTGCTCTGTGTTTATGAGGCTATTATGGGGATAATTCTTCTTCTACGGATAGTTCCTGTTGCTGTCTTACCTGTACAGCCAGGTAAGCTAACACCTGTAAGCAAGCAACGTGTGTTTACTGTTCACTACAAAGCGTCTTATCTTAGTAATGCCACCTTACCAAACAGTTTGAAGTCATGGTAGTATCTTCGAGTAATCTTGACATTATATTGTTTCACATTAGACGAGGGCTTTGGTCAGTTATAACTCATTCATTGTAATATTTCTGACAATAACTTCTGCCATTGAATCAGCTTCTTCTCATTCTTTCCTCTCTCTCAGTATGGTGGATTACAATGTTTCAAATGCAGCAGGAGTCTCAAAGAGAGGGGCCCCTTTTAAAATGGAGGAGCTGGCTCTACATGCCTTGCTGGAATGTCCTCTGTGTTTTGAGCCACTGGACGTGTCAGCCAAGGTCCTGCCCTGCCAGCACACCTTCTGCATGTCCTGCCTGCAGAGGCAGGAGGCAGCCCACTCTCAGCTGCGCTGCCCAGAGTGTCGTGCTCCTGTGTCGGCCAGGACGGTGGAGGAGCTTCCTGGAAACCTCTTGCTAGTCCAACTCCTGGAGGGGCTTCAGGGCTCACAGGGGCCCAGCAGGGACAGACACACAGCCCACTACACAGTGCCCATGGTCAGGGGAGGCATGACAGTCAGGGAGGGTCAGCAGCAGCAGGACGGTCAACACAGAGAGCAGCAAGGGCATAATGAGGTCAGTGCATGACCCCGGCCTACTCCTCTGCATATCTAGGAGAAATATAACGTAGAACTACTTTGTCTCTGAACAGGAAGGCAATCCAGGCAAAATATAAGAATAAGTAACAAGAAAGGAAATATTTTAAAAAGCCTTTATTGTAGTGGCTAAATCTTTATTTTATTTTTTAAAGCTAACATGTTTCGACCACTATAGTCAGGGCTTTTAAAGTTAAAACCCTTGACAAAGACCTACAGTGGTATGCCATCCTGTTTATTCTGTCCCCCCCCCCTCCCCGTTTTCAAAAATCCCCTGACACATTTTTGATTATATATCGTATACAGAGCTACCAGTCATCTCTAACTTTGTCTCTTCTTTGGGGGACACTTTTAGAGTCTTCCAAATGATGTGTTTTTATTTCTAATACAGTAAATTACACAATAGTTTGATGGTCATAACCTACTGTAGTAGTAATAAGAAAATACATTGTCTAACCCAAAAAAGAATAATTTGCTAGCTCATATATTTATGAATGAGTTGGGTCTATTTACAAGGATTAAAACATTTGTTATTCAAACACTATTTGAATGCTAACCATTTTCCAAAGCCCAACATTCTTAGATTGTATATTTTGAATGCATATATGTGTACAGTCATTGTCTATCACAATATTGATATATATTGTGATAGTGAACATTTTCAGGGAAATCAACTGAGAAACCTTTTAATGGATGAAATCACCAGACATCTATGTCTGTTTTTGGCTAATCTAGTAAATTAAATACCAGACAAATCAAAGTATTTTATTACATTAATGCCAAAATCATAATAATAAAAAAGTCTAATAGTGCCATAAAGCAATCTTGCTCATTGATTTGCAACATTGCCCACAGTGTCCTAATGCGCCCACACATGTTAAAGGCAGAGCTACCTCAGTATAGACATTGTGGGGAAATGTCTGAAGGTTAAGAATTATACATTTCATCATGGTATTTATTGTGTTCTCGCCCTGTGATGTCTTGTCAATTTATGCCTTTGCACTTGGTGGAAAAGTACCTTGTGTCTTATCTTTGACCTATTGAATGACTTGCTCACCACTGTGTGTTCACCAGTACTAAATGGGACTTGTCACCGTATGAGATTGCAGTGTTTAGGAGATGGATTGGGGTCTGACCTACCAAAATGTTTCCTCTGACGAAGTGTGTGTCGGTGTTCCTCCGCGCCTAAAGTGATGAGATCCACTAAAACCTGTATGAATAGTGTCTATCGTTACAGGTGCATTTAAGACTGAGGATGATTTCGTTCTCACAACCTGAAAAACAAATATACACCTGCGTCTTTTTCATGGCTTTAAGACACGACCCGAGAGAGAAGAGCTCTATTATAACTTTAAAGACTTACTCTGCAGGACAATAAACACGCATACGAAGAATCAAATATTAAAGATCAAATGTTATCTAAAGGACAGGACTAAAACAAATGACCAAGAGAAACCAAATTGTAACATCTATAACATTGTAGCTTATTGCTCACAGGCTCTTAGATTTTAACTTGTGGTTAGAGTAATTACTCATCATACCATGCTTAACACTTATTATTGTTCAGTATTACTGTTTTCCAGGTGTATATTATTAGAAAACTTAAATAAGTCTGCATGGATAATGATAAAAATAAATAAATTCATCTGTATAAGGCAAGACATCTTGCGCCGTTACCTAATTTAAACCCAACAGACATCTGAGGATCAGAAAGGTACTTCGCAGTCAGTAAATCGTTACGCAGTTTGCATGTGATGATGTTTGATTCTCTGAGGTGATAAGAAAACACAGAAACCTTCCTTCTCTTTAGTCCTGTGCATTAAACTGCTCGGGGCGTTTAAGAGTTTACTTGTAATCTGTAGCTTGAGTCCAGCACAAGTTCAAAAAGCGCAGCCAAGTTCATGAGGGTGAGTTTGTGATCATTCAGCCGTTTAAACGCTTACTTCAGAAACTTCCAGTGCAAAACCGTCGTCCTTTCCCTAAGGCCAGGTATCACAACAGTTAATGTCAGTATGCTTAGTTTAAAATAAAAAACAATATGCAGTCTGTGGATACATTTATGAGGAGGAACCTGATGAAACGTAAACTCAGCCTGACACTAAGAAGGATAAGTAGATCGATGTAGGCGGTTTATTACAATCTGTGCTATTATCTGTGCTACCACTCTTCAATTAATTATATGTAGCAGTATGCAAAGACAAAGACTGTGAAAATGTAGAGAGTCATTAATCTCTACATTTTCACAGTTCGTTCACAGTTAATTACAATTAATTGAGTGAAAAGTTGTTCAAGTTATGAAATATCCTTTATTTATTATATTTGTGGACAATAATCTAGTAGCTCTATGCATTCTTTAACTGTTTCCCCTCAACATCACTGAAAAAGCATAACTGAAAAAAGACATTTGTCCGAGTTATGACACACAATGACTTAGAGCCTGTTTTGCAGATATTCAGTCCCTTGTCACTGTTTGTCCCAGTTAAAAGTAAAGGACAAAATAAATAGCGTCGGGTTTTACCTCCTGAAAATACATTAGTCGTGGCAAGAAAATATGTTTTCCTCTTTAAAAGATAGTGCAGCCTAGAGGGCCTTTACACATTTAAAGACATTGATTTCACCATCTTCAATAATGTATATCCTCATTTAAAATAAATTCACTTCATTTGAACATACAGTAGCTGATATGTGATTATTCTTTTGTCTGTTCTTCAGCTTGCTCTCAGATCTCTGATGCGTAACCAACGAGGTGATTCGTCAGGAGAGCTGGTCCTCACGCCTGGTAACGGTATCACCCCGAAACACAAAGTGGATGAGAGCTGGCACCACAGAAACGCCGCTGACAGTAGCGGTGTGTCTGTCCCTGCCAGCACGCTGCAGGCCGCCAGCCAGATGCCTCAGCTGCAGCCTCTCCAGCAGTCCCAACCCCCGGCTCTCTGCAGGGCGCTGCACGACTTTAACCCTGAAGAGAGGACTCTGGAAGACAGTAAATATTGTCTCAGCTTCCTCAAGGTCTGACTCTCAAACTACTGACTTAACACAGCAGGAAAAAGTTCTTACTTTCATAGCCTTCAGTCTTGTTTATGTACTGTACACTTGATCTCTTAAAATACTCACAGGAGTTTCTTACTTCTTAATTAATGCAGAAATAATGATAACACTGAACTTTAACGTTCAGGGAATAATGAAGATTTAACCTGCAGGGGAAAGATCTAAGCGCAACCAGTAAAGTTTTTAATTATTTTGCTTAAAAATGACTTTTACTGCTCTAAAAACTTTTACTTTTCAATTATCAAAAGTTGTTGCGGAATAATTTTCTGTCATCAACCAATCATTGCAGCTCTAAAATATTTACTTTTACAGTTTACAATTTAGCCTGCTTTCCCCAGTTAATATCATGCTTTTTGTTCTTTTTTCTGCTTTGAGAGACTTGTGCAGCTGGAGGCTCAGACCTCTGCTGCAGAGGTTGTTACTAACCCTGAAGGATTTCTGAGTCCGTTATATAAAGGCCTCAGTACTTGTGTGCTCTCCATTAAAGCACACTTGCCTCTCAGCTTTTTTTTCTTCTTTTTTTTTTTTTTAATGCAGATGGTCAAATGTTTTTTAGAGCGAGGCTGGCCACAGAAAGGACCGGGCCTTACAGACACAAAGGCAGTTGATGTCACATGCTGCAGGAGAAATGTAGGGCTCGGAGAGTTTCTGAGTGCTCGGTCTCCAGGGCGAGCACACTCTGTTATAAGCACCTGGCAGCCTGTTTTTTTTTTTTTCCAGCGGTTTTCTCTGCCTCTCACCTTTTCGCCACTTTCTCTAAGTTCAGTTGTGTGTCACTTATTTCCGGTTTGCAGGGAGACATCCTAACTGTCATCAGACGATTGGATGAACACTGGATTGAAGCCAAGCTAGGGGAGAAAGTTGGAATTTGCCCTCTGCAGTTTATAGAGGTGAGTTCCTCTTGATTCCTCTTCCTTCATTGTTTAAATGTGGGTCATGGCCTCTTCAGCGTGATCAAAGTTGACAACTGCCGTTTGGCACTTCGGTCTGATGGTGTAGCTCTTGTAATAAATTGAACCATAGATGTCGCCGCTGTATGTCATTAATTCCAGGTCATTGCCAGGGCGATACCTTGATTTTCATTCATATCTTTGATTCACCCGTAAATGTCACTCCTGCGCTGAAAAGTGCTGAGGCAGAGAGCCAATGTGTGAAGCCGTGCTGTGTCTGCAGCTGCTCATTAATGTGTGACTATGTGGCTTACTCAGGTTGGCAGCGTTTGCTTAGCTAGCTGACTGTCATTTGCTTTTCCTCTGTACTTTCCGCCTCCAGGAATTAACTTCATCTGTGCCGGGGGAAATTGTATACAACAATACAATACAGTGGGGTTAATGTGGCGCTTCATTCAGTTCTTGTTTACTTCCTTCACTTGTCATCTGTTTTGCCATAGTTTTTCCGAACATTTTTATTCTCTTCCCCTCCTTAATAGTTAGTCTTTTGCCTCCTTTCATCTCTTGTCCAGCCATGTCTTCTCCTAAAGCCCCGCCTCAGTGGTGCTCTTCATCCTTTTCTACCTCTGTACTGTATTCTTTTCTCCTCCTCTTTTCTCCTCTCCCCTCTCCTTTCTGAGCCTGCCTCTCCTTGTGTCGTGCAGCCAGGCGTAAAGACACAGTAATGCTTTCTCTGCTTGGGTGGCATAACAGCACATCACTGTGGGGAGTGAAAGCATTAACCCTGCCATGACTGTCTGTCTGCCTGCCTGTCTGTGCAGCTCCTCTCTCAGCACCAGTCAACTCCTCCTGGCGTATGGTTAGTACTTATGCTCCTGCCTGGCTAACAAGTTGTAGGGGTGAGTGGAGTAGTGATAGGTGGGAGTATTTAGACAGCGTCTCTTCAGCAGGAGCAGAGGTTGACAGCACTAGTAGCAGGTAGGAGCGAGTTGGAGACCATTTTCTTGACTGAGGCTTGACTATTCTCTGTGTTAGGATTCATCGTGGTTTTCACTGTGGTTTCTCTTTGTGTGTTCATCTCTTTCAGCCAAACTCAGTGGCTGCCAAACTGCTAGAGGGAAAGAATCGAAAGGGGAGTGACTCAGCAGAATTTAACCACCGGACTGGGAGTGGGGGCAAAGACAAGGCCACTGACGTATCCAATAGGAGCACCCATTACGGAGTCCCTCAAGTCCCAGCAAAGACACCCATCATCAATGCTTTGCCCCTCTCCAGCCAGCGGAAACAGCCCGCAGCCAGCAGCATCAACTTTTATCCGACTACTAAAGGAGAGACGACCAACATCAGCACCTTCAAAGGCTTCAGCCGTCAGGGCCAGCCCCACCACCTCTCTCTGTCTCTTGCTGCCCGGGGCCACTCTCATCCCTCGAGAGTGACCTCTCAGCGAATTAGACGCCACTCTGACACTACACACAGACACCTGTTACAGGTGAGTCCTTTGCCAACATAGTTGCCTTTATGCATGCTATAGTGATGTGATAAAATGTCTTAGTTTTCCTCTTTCTCATAACCTTTGAGTTTGTGTTTGTTTTTATTTAGTTTGCATTGAATTGTTTAAACAGAAAGCATGTGGTTGGAAGGAAGGCATGACGGTTTCCTGTGAGATTATTTGAATCACAGAGGAATCAACTTGTCCTCAAGGATACAGGGAGGGAACCATGACACTAAGCTTAAGGAATGAATGAGAGAGAGAGGCGTCGCCCTTATGTCGGCCACTACATGATTAAGAGGCTCTCATTAAGACAACACAGATGTGGAAGAGGCCTAGATATGAAAAGAGTGAGGACTGGAGGTGAGTGGACCAAAACTTTGAAAGGTCTTTAATCAAGAGTCCTGGGTAAAAAGCCAGGGTGTCCCCTCATAGATGAATAGCAGTCTCACATGGTGTGTGTTCTTTGTCTTTCTACAGCTCAGCGAGATATAGTACTTGAGGGAAGTTGTGGAATTGTCTTCATTGTGTCTTAAAGGGACAGTTCACCCCAAAATCAAAAAATCATATGTTCCCTCTTACCTGTAGTGCTATTTATCAAACTACATTGTTTTGGTGTGAGTTGCCAAGAGTTGGAGATATGTCTGCCTTCTCTCCAATATAAAGGAACTATATGGCACTTTGCCTGTGGTGCTCAAAGCACCAAAAAAATACATTTGAAGTAATGTCTCTTTCCAGAAATCATGATACTCAAGATAATCCACAGACTTTGTTGTGAGCAGTTTCATATAGGAACTATTTTCTTTCTACTGAATTACGCACGCCAACCGTATCACTGCGCATAAGGAAACAGGCATCTACTCATGGATGAGAGGCTTATGCTCATGACAGCGCAAGATGTAAACATTAATGGTGGCTAAACTGTAACGTTAGCTAGCTCCGAAGAGACTCTTGTTCCTTCTGCGTCATGATACGTTTGGTGGATGTAGTTCAGTAGAAAGAAAATAGTTCCTAGCCGAGCCTTTAGTTCAACTGAATTCGAGAGAAGGCAGACACCTCTACAGCCACTATACACTACACTCGGCAACTCACAAAAAACAATCTAGATTGAAAAATAGCACTATAGGTGAGAGGAAAAAGATGTATTTTTGATTTGAGGGTGAACTGTCCCTTTTAAGGCCCTTTTTGATTTCAACGTTTTATATAATGATGATTGTTTAAGTGTAAAACACATAGAGGCCAAACGTTAGTACTTCTATTAACTACTACTACTTAACAGGATGCGACTGAAAAACTAATCTTGTCTTTACTGCTATCATGTCATCTCGATTACTCACAAGAAGAGTGTGTGACAGTCTCTAATGCTCTTGAAACCGACACATTTTTTCAGTTTGTTTAATGTTTCTTGAGACTCTATCAGGGACGGCTTTGGAAACTATGGATTAAACCTCTAATTATAATTTTGTAACACTTGGTTCTCCAGCTTTGTCCTCCAACATGATACCTGCTGCATATTTTATACAGCCTGTATCGCATGGCAGGATGATGGATGGATGATGAACATTTCCATGAGTCACTTTTGTTGCCATTTTCTTTAGATGACCAGAAGAAGCAACATCATAGAAATACTGTAAAATAGCATGCTGTGAAAATGCTAAAATCATTTTAACTTCTTTAGTTCTGATCACCTTATCTTAAAAGTTTTGATGGATACGTTTCATATCAACAATCCTGTGTATGCAGCCGGACACATTCTTTTACATTAGAAGCAATGTATTAGGATACTGTGAATGCTGCATAAAGTTATAGCCAGCTAGTGTCTGAGTGCATTGCCAACATAGAAGCGTCTGCAAGGTTTAATAATGTAACCTCCTGCCAAGTGGCCGACCCCCTGAGATAACAATTTCCTTTGATTCAGTTCAAATTTCACAGCTCTACCCTGCAATTATACATAGCAGAGCATACAAAATGCTAAACCTCATGCAGGTTGGAGAAAAACCAGGAGAGGAAGCGAGGCAGAGGAGACTTGAGATAAAAAGATAAAAAGCAGGAAAGACAGGAAAAGGAAAGGTGAATGGAAGTACTGGAGAGAGAACAAAATATGGTGTAGAGCTGGGAAGAGAAACAAAACAAACAAATGTTTGAGCTGCAAAGAGGCAAAACAGAAGTAGGAAGAAGGAGGAGGACAAATGAGAGATAGATGTAGAGAGTGGGAAGCTTGGAGAGTCCCTGAGTGTGTCTGCTTATCTCTCTCATGCTGATGATGATGAGTCACTGGTGAAGTTGGTTACATAACAGACCCCTCTCTCCCCTGCCTTCAAACTCCTTCCTCTTCACTAAGCAGGTAACACTCACTCTCACATCAGTGGGCCAGTAATAGCCATGCACCCTTTTTAAAGGAGCAGAGGGCTCTGTCCCTAAAGCCGTGGCTGTGCTCCCCACGGACCAAGCCAGCATGTGTGCTATTCTTAGTGCTGCTGCATCCCATCATCAGCTCCCACCTCTGGCTCCACTGTTTCACAGAGAGATGCTTCTTCCCACCGACTGTGGCTGCGTATTAGTGTGAATATTGGCATGGTTATGTAAGAGCAACATTAAGGATGGAAATGAGCCAAAAGCAAAAAAACATCTTTAAATGTCACATAGAAAAGTTTGATTCACTGTTACACAGAAAACCCTGATATCATTGTTACAAAAAGTTTTTTTTAGTTCTTCTAGAAGCCTGTGAATTGACCTGAAATGATGAGTTGATTAAACGATTAGTTGATTGACAGGAAATTAATCAGCAATTATCTTGGTATTTGATTAGTAAGTAGGTGGTTTATTTATAGAGCACCTCTCAAGTGCAGAACACAAAGTGCTTCATAATACAATACAATAAAGTAACATGTTCCACATGCACAGTCTCCTTCAGCTTTAAGCCTCAAGCGAGGAACAACCAACAAACCCTGATCAGAAGACCTTAGATACTGTACCTACTGGCTATTAAAGTTAGGTGTCGGACCATGCAGAGCTCTAATAATCAGTACAGACAAATAGAGATTGGTGTCACATGAGAATGAAACAAAAGCATGAAAATGATAATTGTTTTTAATAATTTGTCAAGCAAATTTTCTTTTGTTTCAGCTTCTAAAATTAAATCGGACAATTTCCATTGGTGTTCTCTGAATATATTCCAGAGTATACATTACAGAAAGTTGTATAATTGTTTCCTATATTAGATCAGATCCTGATCCCAAATAAAAGGTTATTAAGTAGTCCAATTTATTAAGCTTTTATTCAAAAATATTATTTAATAAAAAATGCAGCATATCTGTGATATTGACTTGACTTATTTTACATAAACATTTCATGTAAAAGACTCTTTACCCATCAAACTCATTCACAACCCAGTTTATACTTCTCTTGGCTAGTCAATCAAAACAATAGTACAAAATGTGACTAAAATGTATTTGTGTATAAAGTCCTAATATATACACTTAAACAGAAAAGACACAACATAATGTTGTCACCTGAGACAATTCTTTTATCCACTGTTCTCCAAAGGAAATATTAGTGTCTGTTTCTTTGTTATAAGATGAGTTACAAAAATGTAACATCGTTTTCTGATATTAGAGGTTATTCTAGTTTTTAGCCAAAGGGGCAACGTTGAAAACTAGAGAGTTCTGTATACAGTAAATTTGTTATGTTTACAGACAGGGGGAAAATTTGTTCTTAAAATGATAAGTAAGGAACCTGGTTATCAGCTGATGCACTGAAAAACATCATTCAGATGGCAAGACCAAATCTATGGAGACTCAAGATGTTCAAAATGAAATAAATAGATTAGACATTATCAAATAAAGAATCATAGAAATAGATACAAATAAACTATTTAACATAAATATGAAATCCTCTCATTGACCCTGTCTTACTTTGATTATATGGTGTGGAAGGTGACTGGTTGACCGTTCTTGCTGGCAGGAAGACACCAAAAGGTTGACATTAATATTCTGTTAATTGGTTTATTTATGGCAGCTGTGATTCTGGCTGCAGGAGCATATCAACCATTTACACCAAGTAAGACTTTATGACTGCAGGAGGAACAGCAGAATTACTCTCTCCATGTAAATATAGCCTCTTCCCCTGCTGGGTCAGTGCACCTGGCCATTGCGTGACTACAGCATAACTGAAGCAGTATCTCATAAAACACAAACCAAGAATAGAAGAAGGACACAGACTAAGGAAAAGAAGTAAATAATTTAATGCACAATAAAAAAAAAAAGTAGTTGGGCTTTTTTCCTGTTGCATTATAAATAAATTGGCAGTCCTTTGCTGCTAGACGATAGTGATTAATTGCACATAAAGGTGTCTAATGCATTCTGTTTGTCCTGCTGCTTCTCCTTTTTCACCTGTTCTCCCAACAAAAAGTGACACGAAGAAATCAAAGCAAGGACAAGGAAGTTCTCTTTAAGTGAAAATGTCACGTGAATGTTACAAAAGACGCAGAGACAAAAAAAACTTTAGATGCCAATGATGCTCACCCATCTACTCTCCTATATGATGCGAGGATGGACATGTCGTCAGGACATTATATCATAACTGTATCTCGCGTTACTTCTGCCTCACAGCACTGTCTTTGACAAGTCAGGCTGTGCTTATAGAAATGACTGGCTTACGCCATCTTTTGTGCTTCTTTAAGGTACAGTGTGAATGCATTGCAGCTTAATGGTCCCGACACATGCTGTGTAGAGGAAACCCCAGGCCCACAGGCCAGCATTAATGTTTTAAACAGTAGAGTGGTAGTGCTGTAAATAGCAGCAACCCTCTTTAGACGTCACTGCAGAGATGATAGGCACTGGGAAGTTATCTCCGCCTCTCTGTAATGATAACAATAATAAACATTATGTGGGTGGGTGGGTGTGTTTGGGCGGACGAAAATATGAAGTATAAAAAAGATCCCACCAAAAGGCTCTTTTCAGCTTGGGAATTAAGTAATTAAGTTTCATACTGTGTTGTTAACAGTTGTGAGACACACCTCAGTGTCACTCCCTGCTAGTCTCTGGATGTGTCAGGCCTGACTCACAGCCCGAAGACTTCAAGCCTGTCCGAGTTTCTCATTTAAAAAATGCTGCTTGGATCTGTGAAGAAAAAATGCAAAAGACGTCTGCCAGGCCATTATTTACTGTCACTATATTTTACAAAACTTAAAATGTGTATGTCATCATTTCTGTATTCATGAAGTTGGAACTAAAAATGAGCATTTGAAAAGAACATCCAACAAATCATATCTAATATACAAAAACGTGTGATGAAATTAAAAGAAAACCCTGAGAACAACAGGGGTTGTTGAGTAGTTGGCGAGTAAGAAATTGACGTAAATCATATGCTATGGCCTTGGCAGTCACTGTATATCAACCCAACTGAACACCTATGAGAGATGTAGGTGCGACGTGTCGGACAGTGTCTCCACCACCATCAATAAAACACCATTTTATTTTGTTTCAGTTCAGCTTATTTGACATGATAAGAAGGAAGATGAAGGAAAGGTTCCCATCTTTGTCTGTCTTAAAACAAAATTAAATATATACCAAAGTCTATTTGAAGTTATTATGAGGCTTCAGCAGTCTGAGTTGGATAAATTAAGTGGATAATATCTTCTTTTAAGTACATAATTATCTAGTCAGTCCACCACTTTGGTCTATACTGAAATATCTCAACTTTGAGAAGCTGAATGCTAATAGTTTTGCTGATCCCCTGACTTCTTCTCTAGCGCCCCCAGCAGTTTGTGTGCAACATTAGTGAAACATCTTGACAACTATTAGATGGACTGCCATATATTTTCGTACATGCATTAATGTCCCACACATAAATGTAAAGTAAAAGTAAAATTTAGACCGTGATCATGGTAAACATTATCCCTGCTAAACATGCGCATGTTGACATTGTCAATGTGAGCATGTTAGCATGCTGATGTTAGCATTCAAAGCACGGCTGTGCCAAATTATAACATTAAATTCAAAACACTTTATTTGTACTTTCAAAGGGGCAATTTAAGGCAAGCAAGTTTGCAAACAGAAATACAAGAAATAATTAAATAATGTGCTATGCATCTCCGTGTGTATTCCATATGATGATACATTTGAATCCATCCCATTACAGAGTGAGAAGAAGATGACCAGTGAGACTCCACCCACTATATCTATGGCTCTGGTAAACCCCCAAATGTCCTCTGCAGACAGCAAAAACTCCTCCACGCAGCAGCTCTCCATCAGTGTGTGAGTCACTGTTTTAAACATTATATTAATGATATGATAATGTCTGATTGCAGGTGGAAGATATGAATAGAAAAAACACTCAAATACCCATAAAAACTGTCATAATCTTGATATATATTGTAGAAAGTGTTGTAGTAACACGGATAAACCCCCTGTTTGACTCCTCAGGTGTGCCGTCCTTTATTCCTACAAACCACGACGGCCTGAGGAGCTGGAGCTGAGGAAAGGAGAGATGGTGGGAGTGTACGGAAATTTCAAGGAAGGTTGGCTGCGTGGGTTATCACTCAGAACGGGCAAAGTGGGCATTCTGCCCAGCAGCTACATCACGCCTGTGCTCAGGTGAGAGGCTGTGATCCCTGACTGCAGAAAGTGGGAGCTGAATGACATTTATATTCAGACAGTAATTTAGTGTGGGCAGGACGACATGTCATCATAAGCACATTTCAGTGAATCATGAAACAGTAATATAACACTGGGGCTGCTTGGTTGAAAGAAACTTTTAACTACAGTATAACAAGTGATATTCAGTATTTATGTACTAAAGTGTCTCATTGCCTCACTGCAGAACCTCTGCCAGACTCCTGGAGACCAAAGCAGCTAATGCATCCTCGCAGTACAACACAGTAACTGGGAAGAAACCCACAGCTGCCAAGAATCCTGCTGTGGTCCTTGCTCTTGATAGGGTAAACTCTGATGGAGCGATTTACTCAACAGGACAGGTCCCATCTGTGCAAAATGGGGCACAGCATGGAATGTCATCCACTGGCGCTGGAAAACCGTCCCTTTATGGGGCTTCACAAGGTTGGGACACTGTGAGGCGCATCTTTAACCCTCATAGAGGTGAGTGATAAACAACCACAGCTACCTTCTGACTACTTCATTAAATCCGAGATGTTGCCAGGTTGTCACCAAATGTCTTCTAAATGTTTTTTCAGGCCCAAACCATTTCTCCCATACATCCAACTTGAACGCTCCGTCCAACTCACAGCACTTTGCACAAGTTCAAGCGTCCGGCTACTCACCCGCCCTGCATAGGAAGAAAAACAACAGCATGCTGTCTACCTCTGGCAGAGGCCGAGGCTGGTTGACTGAGCCAGCAGCGCCCTCTGCTGCTGCAGTCTTTAAGGACAAAGACTTCACTGCTTCACATGAGCATGACAGACAGCCTGCCTATGGGCCTCATTCAATTCTAGTCAGACCCGACTCACACAAGAATAGTACAGACAAGGTAATGTCATACTGATGATTTCTTGCGAGAGGCATGAGCATGTCCTGGCCAAGGCAGCAGCATAAAAAGTTTCACATCAATGAGCAGACTTAAGACAAAACAGCAGAAAATGTAACAAACAGCATTAAAAAATGTGCAACAGACTTGACAGCAAACAGACAGCAAATGATATCAAACAAGGAATTTGCAGCATTCGGTCATACGATTTGTGCAAACAGTGGTCAAATAGTCGTTAACCCTGTTTTTGAAATCATGCTTATAAAATAATCTACTTGTTCTAGGATGAGGGTGCCAAAAGACCAAAGTGTTTGAGGAATGATGTACATTATTTTTCCACGTGACCATTGAAGGTTGAAGCTACTGATAGGGTTAGGAGTCAGTAGAAAACATAAATAAGGAGGCAGTTTGTGTAATATGGCCTCATACTTTTTTTTTTTTTATCATTGTTCCATTCTACGGATGTATAGGGATGACAAAGTTTCTCATACAAAGTGCAATTCTTGGTGTGGAAACCCGAATTAGGGACAAATCATAAAGCAGCATGCATGGTACACTGACCCTAACATTTTCAAAGAAGATAAACTTGCGTGCATATATAAAATATGACCTAAAATGTCACTTGAATTGAATGAAATTACTTTCTTCCTTGCACCAAAAAGAAAAACCGCATTTGTTTCTATAATAGAAGTCTGAAGTTAAGTACTCTGTGTGTATTGTTCTTAAACTATTCCTATGATCACTGTTCTGCACGTGCCTTACTGTAAATATTTTTCTCCCCTAGCCGGCAAAGTCAGTGCGGTTCTTCACAGATGAAGACTCCCCTCCTCCAAGACTTCGGACTAACTCCTGGTCGGCAGGAAATCACGTTCCCTCCAACTGCCGCCCTGGGCCCCCTCCGTTAGAAGTGTGGGCCCCATCGCTCACTCTTGGAAGAGACGGACCAGGGATCATTCTCAAAGAAGGAAAAGCTCCTGTTCTCAGGAAAGGCCTCGAAAGTGCCACCTCAGATCTAAACTCTAACCTGCAGAAACCAATATTGTCCCAGCCGTCACTATCAGCCGTGTCAGCTCAGTTCAGCCCCATCAGGTACGTTGGATTTGTCCTTGAAAATAAAAAGCATATTGATTATCAAACAGACAAGGAAGGCTTGAACGTTTTTGATTGATTTGACCAACTGGAAAAACTAAACTTCTGCCATCCATTGCTTTTTTCTTTCCAGACACAGAGTGACCACATCGCATTTAGCCCAGACGGACTCAGAACTCAGTCTGCTTCAAGGAGAACTCGTCCTCGTCCACAGACCTCGACCTGATGGACGAGTTCTGGTTACTCAGGAGAGCAGTGGGCAGACAGGCTTATTCCACAGTGTTGTTTTTCAAGCCCTCGAGAGGCTCAGCTGACTGTGTAGTACTACTGTAGTGTATATTTCTATATGCCATGTGTTCAAACTGCCAAATGACTTGACTGACCTGCTGAACAAGATGCGTGTTGAGGTCCAAAGGTTAATACTGCCATTGACAATCCTTTGAAGGAGGTGTGTGTTTGTGTCCTGAGTGCATTTGATAGTGTGTTCAAATTCCCCAGAGATATATTGTGTGTTCTTCAACGTATGTGCATGTTTGTTTCACATGTACTATTATAAGATTTTGCACAAAATCCCACCTAATGACTGTTCCTTGTTTAATACCCATGTTACACGCATTGGTGAGTGCCTTTGTCAAAACCCACAAAGAAACAAACTATATTTAAATTGGCTATATTTAGAGAAATTATGAAGTACAATATATGTACTGCTTATGTGGTAATAAACTATACTTCCAGATTGTTTGTATTTTGGTGTCTTCCTTCACGTGTAAACTATAATGCTTTAACTAACAACAATACCTTAATGAAGAAATCCTTGCTTAAATGCAAATGTCCTTCTTTCTTAACTTCAACTGCAAATTAAGATGTAATAAGATAAGATAAGTAAAGCAAAAGAAGAAGAATACATTATTAATCCCTCGAGGCGAAATTCAATAAAAAAAAAGAAAGAAAGTAGGCCGGCCTATAATACTAATGCAAGAACTATTTTTGTTAACCACCAGTTAACCATGTTCCACATGTTAGAACTTATTCAGAAACCTGCCTGCCTGCAGCAAGGCTGGATTACCCCCTAGTTCACTGTGTGCCAACATTTCTTTTAAATTATTCAATAAAAAAAATAATAAAAATGTTTTTATTGAAAGAATTGGAACAATACTGGTTACATCATTTTAACAAGATTCCCCTCACCCACCCTCCCTTAAAACACCTTGGCACCTGATGTGTTCACAATACAACATTTTACAAGTACAAGTACACATTTTGTGGTGGTAGTCTAGTGGTCAGGCTTTCAAATAACACACCGGAAGGTTGTGAGTTCAACACCAGGCTGACACCATTGAGCCCCTGAGCAAGGCTCTTAACCCTGAGTTGCTCCAGGTGGACTGTCCCTGTAGTTAGTTCACTGTAAGTCGCTCTGGACCATCTGCTAAATGACAAATGTAAATATAAAATGTAATTATATAGCCATACTTCTACACTCTTCTAAGGCCCAAGCCCACACAGATATACTAAATGTAAGATGGTTCAAAATACATAAAGAAATGCATCAGCCATCTTCTCAGGTAATCAATAAAGCAAATCCCCAACTATAATCAAATACCTTCCTCCAGTAGGTAGTTCCTTAAGGCTCTTGAAGTCTGACAAGAAAGGCTTGGTTTGTGGTTATCTAGATATTGATTTGGAATTTTAACCACCAAAGTGCAATATCAGTTAACATAATAAGAGGCTGATAACGATATCAATATTTGATTATTTAAAAAAATGTCAGAACTTAATATTTACTTAATATTTAATTATTTCACATAAATACATTAAAAAAAAACTATCCCTTTTTGGTAAGATCCCTTAAATGTGTTTATTAAGTCATTTATACTGAGTGGGACATATTACACCTGGAAAATTTACTTTTTTGTCTTCATTTATGTTATGAAGACACTGTTCCCAAATAGCCTCAAGCATTTCTTTACCAGTATACCAATATATCTGCAATATGCTAATATGGGCCTGGCCAAATTTATTAGCCTTTCTGCTTATTTATAAGCCTAGCGCTGGCCAAAAGGTTTCAATACTTTCAATATGTCAGTATTTTGCACCTAGAGTAGGCCAAATGAATGTGTGTATATTTAAATGAACATACAGTAAACGTTGGGCCGATCAGTAGGCCTATTCTAGCAGAGGAATGTTCAACACAATGCACAGAGAGAGGGAGGGATGGGGAGTTAATGGGGCCCAGCTAATATTTTTTGGAGTGTTACACTGTTGGACTTCTGCACTTTTATTCCACTGCATTGCTCACCTATAGTCAGTGCTACAGTCATTTTTTTATTGATACTTCCCATCTTTGCTTATATATGTCTCCGATATATTCCATTTAATAGTACACTGCAGCAGTGTCTGTAACCACCCAACGCCCCCCCCCCCCTTGAAACGCATGCGCAGTCTGACACAGACCTGACAACAAGCTATCGGATGTGAGCCTTTGATATGGGCACTGCGCTGGCATTTAAATTCTTCGGTTAACCTACAGTCAAATAGACAAAGCCTTACGAAATTTTTTTTGTCATTATACATATACTATAATCGCCTTTCTGCAGTCTCACAATGCCGGTAAGTCGACACGCCTGTTTGCAATTTTATTGTTTTGTTTGCAAAGGGGTTCCTCCCTTCCTCCGACCTCACTGATGTGATGCTAACCGGTTAGCGTCGTTAGCTTACGTTCCTGAAGAATACAAGGAAATGGTACACTGTACCCAACGCTGGGGCTTTCCCAATCCATTAGCACGAAGTGTTTACAGTCTGGGATTTTAACATAAAATAATTTCCCAAATCTGTCATTGTCCATTTACTGTGCTAGTCAGCCAGTGAGCTAACGTTATCTCCAACGTCAGTAGCGTTAGCGTTTGCCTGCCTAGCAACCCAGCAAACGGCAGATAACGTTCAAGCGACTACCGTTAGCTAGCTTGGTTTTGAACGAGTCACCTCAGCCAGAGGTTCCTAATTGTTTGTCAGCCAAGGAGCCGTTACAACATAGAGGATATACCAAGGACCCCCCCTCGTGTATGTCGACCTGGAATAAATTGACCGAGCCCTTTTTTTACACATCTATAGTTTTAGTTATGTGAAAGAACAACACAAGAGCAATGAATTAGAAATATATTAGACATATTACAAATATGTGCCCCATCTCAACACAAAATACAATGCAATTGACATCAATTCAATTACCCTAAAGTAACACTGTAACCAATTGTCAAAGGCACATTTAGAATAAAATGCCTAATTTCAAGTGCATTTCACAACATACACACACACACAACATACACACACACACTCACATAAATATATCAAGACAATTGTGAATTGAAGTGTCCCTCTTCGAGTGTATACATAGGCCAAGTAAAACACTGATTCTTACGTTATTTAAAATAATATACAATTTGTTAGATTAGAATGTGATCTATTAACAATTTTTGCTTTCAAAATTTATATATATTGTTGAATTATGAAACCTTTTGTAATATATATATATATATATATATATATATATATATATCATGATTATTTAAATGAATGAATCTGAATTTTTTTACGGACCCCACTTTCAGAATCACTGACCTAACCTAGCTGCACGCTTACAGCTCGATGTTATTTACTTCAAACAGCTTGACAGCTATGCCCCTATGTCCATGTTGGTTAACTGAAATTGTAGGTTTCCTAGTTAATTGTCACTACATACAAGATTACTGTTACATCCTATGGTATAACTATCTTATTATGTTCTTTTTTTTTTCTTTTTCAGAGCAATAAGCTTGAGAAACCTGACAAGCATGAGGTCAATGATAATGTGAAGGTGGTGGTGCGATGTCGTCCCTTCAACCAGAAAGAGAAGATGATGAGCCACAGACAGGCCGTCAATGTGGATGAGATTCGTGGCACAATAACAGTTAACAAACTGGAGACTCCCCATGAGCCTCCTAAGACCTTCACATTTGACACCGTGTTTGGACCAGACAGCAAACAGTTGGATGTCTACAATCTCACCGCCCGCCCTATCATTGACTCAGTATTAGAGGGATACAATGGTAAGATTAATATGACATAACATATCATTTTTATTAATAAACCATTGCTGTAAAATGTGCATCATCAGTGAAAAGACTACATTAAATGTTAGAGGCATTTTAAAAGACACTTAAACATCTAATCCTCACATTTGTGTTTACATTATTAACTGTAATATGATATAATAACCACTATAATTAATTGTATCTTTAATTGGCATATTCTATACTGGCATTGTAATTTTATGCTATGCTCTCCATTTCAGGGACCATTTTTGCATATGGGCAAACTGGCACAGGAAAGACATTCACCATGGAGGGTGTGAGAGCAGTGCCAGAACTCAGAGGGATAATCCCAAACTCCTTTGCTCATGTTTTTGGTCACATTGCCAAGGCAGAGGGTGATACAAGGTAAAAAAAAGCAATTACTCTGCAAACATTCAGTAAAATCAGCAAAAAATATTTTGGCTACACACATAATTAGTCCAGCTGACGAAAAAACAATGTGTACATCAGTGCCAAATTGAGTGAAAACTTTGGTGTCTTGTTTTGTTTTCTAGCACACTCAACTACAAGCAGTCTTTTGAAATAAAGTATTCTGTGGACAGAGCTAGATACTATTATTGTTAAAGGCCTATTTTGCTATTTGTAGCTTTTAATTTCAGCATTGATCTGACTTTAAATACACATTTAATGTCGACAGGTTTTTGGTTCGTGTTTCGTACCTTGAGATTTATAATGAGGAAGTGCGAGACTTGTTGGGCAAGGACCAGCTGCAGAGGCTCGAGGTAAAACAATATTTAAAACCGACACTAAAACACAGAGTTGTGTAGAGTGATTCAAATCAAAAATGTCTTGGAATTATAATAATAATAATAATAATAATAAAGAGCACCACAGTCATTTTTACAAACAGGAAACTAAATAGGTTTGCTTGTACTAACTGTTTAGTGCTAACCGCAGTATTTTTTAGATAAAAGTAAAAAAATGTCGTCACAGGTGAAAGAAAGGCCAGACGTTGGCGTGTACATCAAAGACCTCTCTGGTTATGTTGTGAACAATGCTGACGATATGGACAGGATTATGACGCTGGGCCACAAAAACCGTAAGTATATGAGTAGGTTATCATACATACTTGTATGAGTCATGTTGTCTGACAAAATAACATTTCATTGTGTTTAGGGTCTGTTGGTGCCACAAACATGAATGAACACAGCTCCCGCTCTCATGCTATCTTCACCATAACCATCGAATGCAGTGAGAAGGGTGTGGATGGAAACCAGCATGTGCGCATGGGGAAGCTTCATCTGGTTGATCTTGCAGTATGTATCTGTATCTTAACATGTCAGTATGTTCTGAGTAAAAATAAACTGCTTCCTATGAAATGAGATAATACAGATGCAACTCGGATATGCCTTATTGCCCGTAATCCATGTGATGACCACCAATTTTATCCGCCACCCAACCCCCACAGGGCTCGGAGAGACAGGGCAAGACTGGAGCCACAGGTCAGCGTTTAAAGGAAGCGACAAAGATCAATCTCTCTCTCTCCACACTGGGTAACGTCATCTCTGCCCTGGTAGACGGCAAGAGCACACATGTGCCCTACAGGAACTCTAAACTAACCCGTCTGCTGCAGGACTCACTAGGAGGAAACTCCAAGACCATGATGGTAGAGTGAAAGTTTGAAAACTGTACTAAAAGCATATGTGCTAGAGTTGCACAACAAACTCTCTTTTTAAACTGAAGTGTTCTAAGCAACAAATGTTTAATTTCAGACAGCAATAAATGTGCAAATTGAGTTTATCTTATCATTAGTACATTTTAAGCATTTTGCCATGCATTGCTGTTTTTGCCTCACTTTTTAAATGACATACATCTCCCCACCAGTGTGCGAATATAGGCCCTGCAGACTATAACTATGATGAAACCATCAGTACCCTTCGCTACGCTAATAGAGCTAAAAACATCAAGAACAAAGCCAGAATCAATGAGGATCCGAAGGATGCCCTATTGCGCCAGTTTCAGAAGGAGATTGAGGAGCTAAAGAAGAAACTGGTAGAAGGTGATGAGCCAGACAGTAAACATTTTTTTTTGTTTTATTTTTTTAAACCTGCTGTTTGAAGCAGTATTTTTTTTAAAGACTGACTTTTGACTTTTTAAAATGTTGTTTTGTGTGATTCTAGGCGAAGAGATCTCAGGCTCAGAGGGCAGTGGATCAGAAGAGATGGATGAAGGTGATGATGAAGGAAGGGTGGCAGGAGAATGCCGCAGAAGAAGAAGAGGTAAGAAGCTGCAATTAATGCTCACAGATGCAAGTGTGCATTAGAGCAAATTATCGAAAGTCAGCTTATGCAATCTTCAAAAGCTTGTGGGGAGTGTTTTTTCATATAGTGGTTTATGTAAATGGTTTGATATACATATACGTATCATTTGTGCATATCTAGTTTAATCTCTTGTCATTTTGATAATTGTAATATGAGTCAGCATTCACTTCCTCGGATAACTATCAAGCTAAAGTTGTTTTTAGATCACTAGTTATGCTCTATATTTTTTTAACAGGTTTCCAGAAACATAACACTTCTCATTTAGGAGTTTCCCTTGTATTCTCACCTTCTACTCTCTGTTCTTAAGTGGAAATTGGTCATTCAGATCACAAACATAAGGTCATCAAAATACAATGCAATACTGACACTGTTCCTGTGAGGCCACATTCCACAATGTTTTAAAATGTTTCAGTTTTCATTAATATTCTTTCCAATACTGTAGTATTAAGTTACTCTGAATTAATAATAACCAAATAATTAAACTTCTGTGAGTATGGTGCTGTGCTGTATCCTTAACCTACGTTTAGCTTTAAGCTCTGCAAACCTGTGGCTCTCTACCTATTTTAATTCTCACTGTGGGCGTTTGGTGGGAGGGGTGCTTCCTCTTTTTCCTTTACAGACAGTGGCAGCAGCAGCAGCAGCAGCAGCAGCAATAGCTCAGAATTTGCTTGCTCCTCCTCAGTGCGACTGTCCACTGAGGATAAACCTCAGAATAGTGAGTTGGAGCAGCACTCTGCTCTACCAACCCACCTGCCCACAAACTTGAGCCCTTTTCACACATGCAACCTGTAGAATTGCTGTTTTTTTTAAATAGCTTTTGGTGTTTACACTGAGCTCCTCCTATACGGAAACATTTCATGCTGAGTCGGTCACTCGTGACCAATCCAGATTTTCTTCACACCATGATGGATGGTGGAGTCACTGCCGGAGGATAGGAAGTTGAAAAAAAAAAATGGCACCAAGGATTAAGAGTGTATCAGCTCTCATACCGTACAGGCTGTCTAAATGATTAGAAAGCAGATTTTACAGCTGATCGACCGATTATCTCCATGACTTGGGAGTGCTTTGGGAGGCTTCTCCCCAAGCTGTCCAAACACCCTGTTGCTCCCCTCAAGAAATGTTCCTTCTCTTTTTTCAACGTTCATTTATTTCTCTCTATAATTCCTGATTTACTTGGATGCTGTTTGTAGCTTTAACAGTTTTTCTGTTTATATGTTGTAAACAGTTAGAATGAATGAACGTTGAAAATTGAGTGACTCATCTTTTTTTTTTTTAAGTCTGCGAAAGTATGTAGGTGATGTTCTTAGGGTTCTTTCCTGATGACACCTCTACAGCTTGAGTCATTCGTATTATTTCCTCTTTGGAGTGGTCGGCCTGGTTAATTATTTACCCTTCTGCTTATTAGGTAGTGTATAATATTGCATAGCTTTCTGAAGGTGGGTGCATGTGAATCATATCTATTCAATCTATTCATTCCAGTTCATGTCAAATATTTGCTGAAAAGATTTTAGTGGTATATGGTGAAAAGTTATTTTAGACATATTGGTTTCAGTCCAGTTGTGCAATATGTATAGTTTTTTTTTTTTTAAGGAATCATTTTTTTGTATACAAATATAGACAAGAGTAGAGAAATGACAGGAAATGAGGAAAGAGAGAGATGAAGAATAACTATTAGACCACCAGGGCTCCCTTTTTAAACGATTTATTAAAAAAATGTCTATTCATCACTTTTATATCGTAATTGTCTATCACTATGTGTTATAATACAGATCCAAATGCAGATTAAAATTGCTATGTATGTTCTATTAAATTAACAACTTTAGACTGCAGCCTAGGTAGAAGGAGGCATGTCCAAGCTTTCTAGTTTACATTGCATTATTGATGCAGGAGTTCAGGCACTGAAGAGTTTTAGTTTTTTTTATTGAACCAAAGTAATTAAACCATATGGTAACATTCTCTTTTATTGTTGTTCATTTAATTGACACTTGAGCTGTTTAAGGTCCTGACTAGGCACATTGCCAGAGTGAATTTTCCCAAAGCATTTATGGATTACAGTGCATGTGTGAAAGGGGCTTTATACTTTCCCTGTGTCTGTGCCACTCCTGTAGACTCACAGCCCAGATCCCCCCCACTGTTACTGACCATGTCCCAAATATTTTTACATGAAAAATAATTGCAAAGGTTCCTGGTGTGAAAGTGTTGATACGGATGTCTTGGGACAGAGCCATGTATTGAAATGTGACATTGTGACCCAAGTTCTTTCCACGCATGACCTACATCAAAGACTGGTTCTGCATGATGACTTGACATGACTCAAAGACACAAATGTTTTTTGTTTCGTTTTTTTGCCTCATGTCTATCCACTGTCACTTCTCCTATGGCATTTTGTTATTATTACTGAAACCTCTCTTTCTCGATTTTGACTGGTCTTTCTCCCACTCCTTGACCCATATGTGGTGCTCATAAGACTTTCGAGATCACACTGTAATGTGTTTTTTTTTTTCTTTTTCTCTCTCTCTCTGTCTCTCTCTGTCTCT
>CALSBV010010690.1:1848838-1862330 GCA_943590825.1 Bovichtus diacanthus
GAAGCTGACGTAACTGCAGAGGAAGCTGACATGGAGCAGGACAATGATAAAGTGTCAGATGAGACTGAAATGAAAGACAGCCAAACCGAAACTGATGTAACCAAAAAGAAAATTAAAACTGAAGAATGTGAGGAAACGCTTGTGTCAACCGGTGAAATGTCCCTGGATCACGACATTATGTCTGTGCCTCCTTCGGTTCCCGAAGAGCTTTTTCAGATGGTGGAGAGTCTTGCAGATTCAACCATGCTCTCACAGACTGACACCGATGTGGTCACAGACGCTGATGCAAAATCAAATGGAAAATCAACAGACTCTAAATCCCCCCAGCCCAAGGTGAAGAACCTCATAGTCAAACTGACTCCTGTGCCTGTCGTGACGACACGTGGTGCAAGGCCATCCTGGTCTAAAAACAGAGAAAAGGATGGAAAGACACAAAAAAAGGGTAAAAAAGAAAGCGAGAAGGAGAAAGACGATGCAGTAGATGGGACAGACAGCCCACCACCCAGCCGTCGCTCTAGTAGACTGAAGACCACTCCCTTGAGGAAGCAGGCTGAAAATAAAGGCAAGGAAGAGTCCTCCGAGTCGGAGTCAGAGGATGATCGTAAAGGCAGGGCCAAATCCTCCAAGAAATCCAAAAACACCAAAAAAGAGGATGGGCGGCGGACCAAGGAATCGAGGAAAAAGACAGTGGATTCTGACTCGGACGAAGTTCCTAACATACTGCTGGAGAAAGCTGCAGCGGGCCGCAGCACCGATGAGGAACAGGGAAACACAAGTGCTAAAAAGTGTTTATTTAAACTAAACAACACATCCACAAAAGATAAAGATAAAGCGTCCAAACGCAAAAGGAAATCTGAAAGCTCTGATTCAGACTTGGGGAACAAAAGTAAAAAGATGTCGAAGAAGAAGAAACGGAAGGGCTCAGACGCCACCAACTCCGACTCTGACCAGGAGAAGGAGAAAAAGAGTAAAGTGGCCACAGGGAAGAGGAGATCTAGCCGTGTGAAAAAACAAGACGAAGCGAAAGAGGAAGGCAAAAGCTCACCTGAGAAGAAGGCAGCCAAGCTGAGAAGGTCATATGAAAAGAAGCGCAAGGTAGGAAGCCCCAAAGCAGCCAAGCTGCAGTCGTCCTCCAGTGAAGATGAGGAGGAGGAGGAGCAGGCTGAAGGTGACTCTGGAGAGGACAGTGACGAGCAGAAGATTAAACCCATTGTGGAGGATAACGTGGTGGGAGGTAGTGGCGCTTTTCGTCAATCCTCAGGTAATTTGGTCTAGAAGAGAGGAGTGTTTTGTGGTGCTCAGCATCCAATAGTTATAGGAAAAGTTTGAGAACTGCGATTTTTTGCTTTCTTGCTGAGAGTTAAATGAGAAGATTGATACCACTCATGTCTGCGGTAAATATGTAGCTGGAGCCAGCAGGCGGACACCTTAACTTAGCATAAAGCTAGCCTAGCTTTTTCAAAAGGTAACAATCGGCCTACCAGCGCTTCTGAAGCTCATTGATGAACGTATTCTGTCATTTGTCGAAGCGGGACAAAAACTAAAGAGTATAAAGTAACTTCCTAGAGTCTTGCTAGACAACTTTTGGCAAGAAAGCAAATAAGCGTATTTCATAAAATGTCATGTTATTCCATCAATGACTTGCGTGTTCTTCCATTAACAGCGTTTGTGCTATTTTGTTGTGTAGGCGACGAAGAGGACGATAAAGAGAAAGTCTCTCGAGTGTGTGAAGATGATGATGATGATGATCCTGAAAACAGGTACTTACAAAACAACTAATTTGTAAAGACAATTGATCAAGAGTAGTGATGCTACTTTAAAAGTGTCTGACGGACAGCCGACCCTTGTTAACTGATCATTAACCATTAATCGATAAGATGAGTGCCTTGCATGAAGGGGTGCTGGGGTTTAAGTGCCCAACAAGCCGCCCAGCTGCAACAATAACAGATGCACAAATTAGTTAAATCATTTATCGGCAGCTGCGGTGTATGCTTAAACGTTGTTTGAGTCCTCAGTTCACCCGTCCGGGAGAGTTGGCAGCCACGATGTTGCGTGCATTGTCGCAGACACATTCAGCCACTTTCCCAGCGACGGTTGGCTCCACCGCATCAATTTAGTTTAGCTGCGATGTGTCTGCCCGGCATAACCTTACTCTGTTTGGGTTTCCTCCAGTGTATTGCAAGCCTGTTTCTCACTGAAGTGAGTTGTGTTGTCATTTTAAATACTTCAAAACGTGTCCTTAGAGCAGCATTTCTCTGGCTTATACCGGTGAGTCTGTAAATCTGCATGGTTTTTGCCCATGATGTCAGTGTCAAGATATTTCTATAGGCTGCCTGTGTTTCCACCAGTTATCCATTTACAAGCTCCATCACATCCCTGTACTATTCCAGATGTAAATTGCTGTGTAGTAATAGCAATTTGCAGAAAAGTACTTATTTTATGTATATATTTTCGTAAAGGATAATCAATTATTTGTTAATAAGTCTCATGATTCAAGAAATAAATAATTTTGTGTTAAATTTGTGTTTCCACTGATTTTTTTATTTTATTTTATGCGTTCATTCAGATAATTCTGTAGAAGCCCATCTTTATTATGTGATTAACGTGAACCTCTTTCCCATTTTGTCTGTCTTTTTTTCCTAAAGGATTGCAAAGAAAATGCTTCTTGCCCAAATAAAATCCAACTATTCTTCTGGAGCAGAGAGCTCCTCCTCTGATGATGGAGCAGATAGGGATGAAAAGTCCTCCAAGAAAGTTAAAAAAGAGGAGGAGGAGGAGGATGATGATGATGATGATGATGAAGATGATGAAGAAGAAGAAGAGCAGGATGGTAGCATAAACTAGCTAGCTAGATATACCTTGGAATATAAATTAGCCTCTTAAATTGTGTACAGTCTTCAACTATTTGTTTCTCTCTTTGAAGATGAAGATTCAGAAGAATCTAGTTCTGATGTTGAAGTGAAGAAGCGTGGTGGACGCCACAAGTTGCTTCGTCATAAACTCTCGCTGAGTGAGGGTGAATCAGGAGAGGAGAAAGCTAGCGGTAAAGAGAAGAAGGGTGGCAAGAAGAAATCCGGGAAAAAAGGTTGGTTTTGAATCTTCGTTCGTTTCCCTTGTGTGTCATGTCTAATGTCTAAGGGTGCAGATATTCTGAACTTTGAAACCGGCAAGTGACTTTTGTTTCTTTGTCTCAGTGAGCAGCGATGATGCTTCAGACACCGACTTTGAGAAATCAGAGTCCAGTGAAGAGTCGGCCGTAAGTGAAGAGCTTAGTGAATCAGAGAATGAAGGGAAGCGCCGAAAGACCAGGTGAGAAGAGAGAACTTCAACCAATCAATAGTTATGTCTTACTGGATTGATCTCCTGCTGCTCTTGCTAAGATGGATTCTGTTTTGTGTCTGTAGATCTTCGAAGAAGAAGGATGATGAGAAACAGAGAAGTTACAAGCAGCAGAAGAAGAAGCGACGCAGGATCAAAGTTCAGGATTCCTCTTCCAGCAATGAGAAGGTGTTTAACATGCAGAGCACTTGGTAGTTAACTTGAACTGTCCAAAACTTTCATATTTCTATGGCAGGATTTACCAGGTAGAGGAGATGGACCCACATAACGTTTTACTAGTCAAGTCATGCACGACACATAAAATGTTATTTGAACTTACCCCTGGAGTGTGTTGTGAGGATTATTGAGGGTACAAATTACTCATAGGGTTGCTCGGCTACTGATCATAGGAAGTGGATTTTTTCCCTAAGGGCTGAAGATCAGAGGGCTGAACTTAATGTTCATTTTCACAGAGTGGAGATGAAGATGAAGACGAAGAAGAACGGAAAGGGCGCAAAAAGATCCGCAAAATCCTGAAGGACGACAAACTGCGGACGGAGACGAGAGATGCTCTGAAGGAAGAAGAGGATAGGAGGAAACGCATAGCTGAGAGAGAAGCAATCAGGGAGAAACTTCGAGAGGTAAAAATGTTCTGCTGTTAATCTGAAGCACAGACTTTGTGTTCAAGTCTCCAGATAATTATCGTGCATGTAAAATGTTCAAGACCTCATTCAATACTGTGATAGAATTTGTGGATTTTCCCCATTTGTTAGAGGAGGTGATGAGTCCAGCCTGCTCACCGTCTGTAAGATCAAACTGTTTGAGAGTCCACTTTTGCTTAAAATCCCCATGAAATGGAAGTAACAGCGTCTTTAGCTGAACTGTGATGCATTTCCCTGTGAAACTGAATATTTGAGCGGTGTACAGTTACAAGAGGATTTCAAATCAAATCCTTCACATTTGATTGCATCGCTAAAAAGTACACGAGCTTAGAGAAAAAATGTAGGGAAAATTTACTTTTCATTTTACTGGGGCTTTAAAGTAATTAAACTCCTAAATGTGCTCATCAAAGTGTGAGAAACGAGGAGTGGCCTAAGTCTGATCAGAAACCATTTTCTTACACTTCCGATCAATGTGCAGGAGTGTGGTACGACTCTTAAAATGACAACATAATTAACATAACTTTAAAAATAATAATAATAATTTTAACATGCATTTGCCAGTCAGATAATGTTTTTGGGTTGATTATTTTATTTTTTATTTTTTTATTTTATAAATAAAAGACCAGACATTAGTCTCATTGGGGTTTCTTCACCTTAAATCCAAAACTTTAGTAGATCTAAATGCATCTGTTCAGACAGGTAAAACGTCAGATATTTAGTTGCCTGCCAGCCATACTAAATGACAGACGGATTAAACAATAATCCATTAAACACGTGGTCTTTGCTGTGGTAAATGGTGCTACTTTTAGTGCAATAACTATGATACCTCCATGTTTCTTCCCAGAGTAAATGGTTGTGAGAAACTCTGCATTTGAAGTTAAATGAAAAGAGAAATAAAACAGTCACGTTTGCTGTTTTATTTTTGTGTACTTTGTCACTTGTATAGACAGTGGATGTGATGAACTTGATAAAGCATAGGTGGATGGTTATCAGTTTGTTTTAGAAAGATGAAAGCGGACCATTATGACACTTGCAGAATTACTTTTATATGTTAAAGTTGTGTGTCCCAGGAAATACTGATTTTGTCAAATAAATATTACTGTCAGGTAATATTTGATTTGACTTTCCTTTCAAAATGAAACTGACATACAGTGTGACTCCATCTTCGATCCTTCTTCAGGTGATTGTGGTGAAGGAGTCTTCAGAGATGATCTGTCCCATCACCACCAAGCTGGTGCTGGATGAGGATGAGGAGACCAAGGAGCCGATAGTGCAGGTGCACAGGAACCTTGTCACAAAACTCAAACCTCACCAGGTTGACGGTAAGAACAAAGGGAATTTGGTTACCTGAAAATGCAACATGGCTGAACTGCAATGTTGGCCAACATAAGCCTGCATGAGAAACACAGAGATTCTGTGGACTAATGTTGGCCCCTCTGTTTTTTGTTTCGTTTCAGGGGTGCAGTTCATGTGGGACTGTTGCTGTGAATCTATAAAGAAGATTGAGAAGTCTTCTGGCTCCGGCTGCATCCTCGCCCATTGTATGGGTCTAGGGAAAACTCTGCAGGTATGGAGGAGAGAGCAGCATGTCTGTCTGGGGTGAAGCTTAAAGTAAAGCTGTGCATTATGGGGGGAAAAAAGCTTAAGCTGTCGATGTGGGGAAACATTTTTTTGGGATATGTATCTATCCCAGACAATTTGGTAAATATCTACATACCTTTTAATTGCTTTATAATTTCACATGAATGAAGCTGATTAAAGTACTAAATACAAAAGGCTTTAAAGTGTTTGCTGCTAATGTAAAATGTAGCTGCTAACATATTTTAGGTGCCACAATCCTGCAATAGTGCATGTAAATGTGAGAATTTTATATTTAAACCGCCACCATGAGCCTGTTAAACCCTGATGAGTTAACCAGTGTCTGCTGACTTGTGTGGCGTCACACTGTTAGCCATATTTATCTTATTTCTGGTTTTGCCCTGTAGGTGGTGACATTACTTCACACTTTGCTGCTCTGTGAGAAGCTCAATTTCTCCACAGCACTGGTGGTTTGTCCCCTGAACACTGTCCTTAATTGGCTCAACGAGTTTGAGAAGTGGCAAGTAGGAATGAAGGATGAAGAGAGTTTAGAGGTAAGGAGTTGCTTTTAAAACCTAGTAGTTCCTATTTGTTTTCTGATTTATGCATTATTTTATTGATCAATGTCTATCTTTTGTTTACCAGGTGATTGAGCTGGCCACAGTAAAGAGGCCACAGGAGCGTGCATATGCCCTCCAGCGATGGCAAGATATGGGTGGCGTAATAATCATCGGCTACGAGATGTATCGAAACCTGACACAGGGCAGGAACATCAAGAGCAAGAAGCTCAAAGAGACCTTTCAGAAGACTCTGGTAGATCCAGGTACAGGGTCGTGTTATGCCTCTGTGTTTATACTGCCAGTTAACATTAACATACATTTAAAACATCCTCCTTTTTTGCATGAGCTATTTTTTATTAAGATTGTGAATGGAAAACAAATGTAATCACATTTCTTTTGAGTTCTGATGGGGTCACTTTCCCTTATTGTTGTCTCAAAAATGACAAATGACACACATGAACAAAGATAACAATATCAGACTGTTATGTTAGAATTGGCCTTAGATCTTGACATTAAAGCTGATCATTTAATAATAGTAATAAACTCTATTTATATAGCACCTTTCATACAGGGGGAGCAGTTCAAAGTGTTTTACAACAAAGTGAAGAAACAAGAGAACAAATAAAAACACAGATTAAAACAGATGTGCAAATACTGCCAGTGGAACCAAGCAATAAAACAAAGGAAGGCATAACAACAATAAAACATGTAAAAGATAATTATAAAACAAAGGAAGAGCGACAGCTAGTAAAAGGCAATACTGAATAAATAAGTTTTCAATTATCAAAAAGGTCTTCACAGAGCTCTTATAGGTTAGGGAATTCCATAGTCTTGGTGCATAGTAAAAAAAAAAAAAAAAAGGCTGAACTGCCTTTTTTTTTTTTCTTATTTGTGTGGTATAGGGATAGGTGGTATAGAATTGCTGCTACTGTCAATACTCAACAGATCGTTTTAACTGTAGAAAAAAGTAACACGCTGAATCTCTAAGTGAGCTATCTGCAGCCGAGCCGCACTGCTCACGGTCCATGTGTCTTTGCCTATTTTAAAACTTTCTTCGCGTCTTGATGTAAAAGGTTATGTCAGCTTTCGGTTTCTTCAAAGATGTGAATTATTTTAAGTGTAATGTAATTTCCAGTTTGGCTGTGGTATGTCAGATCACAAATGATGTGGAACCTTTATTTCAGAGGTAAAAAAAAAACCCTTTGAAATAATTATATTATAACAGGAAAAATATTCTTTATTGCTCGCATCCATGTTGCTAAGCAATGCAGTTAACTCGACTCAAAACAACAGCATGGCTGTAATTAGTAATTCTGAGAATGAATCTCATAACATTTACTTATTAACCTATGTGATTGGGCTGGCTACTCCTCCCAAAACACATGTAGTTCAATAACTCATTTTCATTCCTTTTGGAGCCAATTAGCACATCTGTTTTTAAAAAAAAAAAAGGTAGAATCACGTTTTTGAATTGAGTATCTTTTTAATTTTGTAAAAGTCACCGCAACAAAAAAGAAGAGCTATACCGTGATATACATTTTAGGTCATATAGCCCCCCCCCCCCCTGTGGGATAGTTTAGAAACCAGCAGCAGAGGATCTAAGCGGTTGTGAATATTATAAAACGACCAATAATGAAGTGATGTAGGCCGGTCCCAAACCATTAAGAGCCTTGTCAACAAGTAAAATAAGGACACGTAAAGACATCACACTGTTGTTCTACCAGTTACTAGTTCATAATGAGCAATTATCTTCTTTCAAATATGTCTCCAGCTATACTTCCACTAATGATGAGCTTTTCTTTTTTCTCCTTCACTTTCACCAGGTCCAGACTTGGTGATCTGTGATGAAGGTCACATCCTGAAGAACGAGGCGTCCGCTGTATCCAAAGCGATGAACTCAATCAGGACGAGGAGAAGGGTTGTGCTGACTGGAACGCCTCTGCAAAACAACCTTGTTGAATGTGAGACTGCCTGGTTATGTAGAGGATGTCAGACGGAAGGTTTTGTGTAGTTGTGGATGTATCTAAAACTTGTGATCTTTGTCTCCTTACCAGACCACTGCATGGTGAACTTTATCAAGGAGAACCTGCTTGGATCAGTTAAGGAGTTCAGGAATCGCTTCATTAACCCCATTCAAAACGGTCAGTGTGCCGACTCCACACTACAAGATGTCCGGATCATGAAGAAGAGGGCTCACATCCTCTATGAGATGCTGGCCGGCTGTGTCCAGGTAAAAAAAAGAAAAGACTGTTCTTGTTGACCCCCTTCTTATTGCCTCATAAAAAGAAATATGTATTTCTGCTTCCCACAGAGGAAAGATTACACAGCACTCACCAAGTTCCTGCCTCCTAAACATGAGTATGTGCTGTCGATCAGAGTGACTCCGATCCAGTGTAAACTCTACCGATACTACCTGGAGTACTTCACAGGTGAGAACCACTGGTGAAAAGTAACTAAGTACATTTGCTCAAGTACTGTACTTGGGTACAATTTTGAGGTACTTGTTCTTTACCGGAGTATTTCCATTTATGCTACTTTATACTTCTACTCCACTCCAATTCAGAGCCAAATATTTTTTATAACACTACCTTTATTTGACGACTTTAGTTACTTTAAAGATTCTGATTCAGATTAATAATGCAAAATATAATTAACAAAAAATCTATCATGTATTATTTTAGGTTAAGAACTTTATTGATCATCTAGTGAAATTCACAAACTAACCAACAGTATATAAAGTAAAGCAATACATTTTTTTAAATCTTCTCTGTTACCAGCTGCAACATTAACGCAATGAACACATGAATGCCTCCAATATTTATAATTCAATAACGTAATATATAATCTGAAATGGGCCATTGTGCAGAATGAGTACTTTTACTTTTTGTACTTTAAGTACATTTTTGGTGCTTACACTTTTACTTCGTAACATTTTGAATGCTGAACTTTACTTGTAAAAGAGGATTTCTAAAATGTGGTATTACTACTTTTACTGAAGTAAAATTTGAGCACTTCGTCCACCATGCTCTAATGAACTGGGGCACAGGGTGTGAGACTGGCTGTGCCACTTGCTTGCCTCGTTCAAACTCTACTCTGATCTTTTTTGGTGTTGGGAGTGGCTGGGCCTCTAGGGGCAGCTATCAGGGCTTTTACAGTGTCGGGTCTGATTGTCCAGACAGGGATTTAGCCTAGACGTAGCCCAGGAAAAAATTCAATTGAGAATTCAATTAGAAAACATGCGTAGTCTATGACTAGGCTACATCCTTTCACAGGAGTCTTGTTTCTCTTAAAAGTGCTCTCTTGATTGGATATATTTTACTCGTATGAGGGTTTTACATAAATGAAAGGTCTTTCTGGACTCACTTTTTCGTGCTGCATTGTTAAGTCGTTTAGTGGACTTTCCTCTCAGTGCGTGTGCGCGTGCGTGCGTGTGTGGCAGCTGGCAGAGTGCCGCAGGCAGGGTTTAAGCCCAGTTTCCCACGTCTCCCTAATGAAGAGCTCTGGGAGAGAGGGAACAGGGGGTGGGGTGGGGGGGTAAAAGGGGGGAATGTGGGGGCATAAAGAAATGGGAATTTAGAGGGGGGAGGGGCCAGAGGTTTTACACCAAAAGTGAAAACAAAGAACAGGAGAGCCGGTATGTAAGAAGAGGAGTGATTGGAGGGGGGGTGGGGGGTGGTATGTGCTGTGGCTCATTAGGCCAGGTTGTTCACAGGGCACAGTGCCGAAGTTGTGACTGTGGCTCCGGACCTCCACAGTGGTGTTTTTGGACTCAACGCCACCATTCGGTCTACAGGTGGGGTTGGTGGAGGCCACAAATGTTTCCTCCTTTTGCTGCTGATTATGTCAAACTTACCTTAACTTCTGACCTCCCATGGTCAATGCAGACCGACACGCATAGCAGTTAACATTTCAGCAGCTGCCAATTACTTAAATTCATAAAGCTGCTGATTGAACTGTTCAGACATGTTGTAGTTTTGGATATTGATGTCAAAAGAATGGCTGACACTCGTTTGTTTTGTGTAAATAACGATGACCTAAGTTTGGAAAATGCTTAATTTTAACAGTTATATTTTCAAGGTTAGGAAGATGGTGAATTGGAATGTACTCCTCATCATCATCCGGTGTTTGCTCTGCATACTCAAATCAATCTTTTAATATTTGAAATGAAACAATCTTGTCATATTTGTTCGTTGAGCTAACTAAGCATTAATTACTCATGAGCATACGATCAAAGTTAATGGGGACAGCTGGCAAAATGAACAGCATGACAATATGCATTGATTGCTGTGGTTATAAAGGAATAACCACAGCAATCACATTCATAGTAGATTTGATAATAAAGGCTCTGAAAGTCTGGAATGTTTTGGTTCCTTGAAAGAGCTTATAATTTACTCTCTCTAAAAGCTGTACGAACCCTGGACTTTACTCCAGTTTGTCCATGGTCAGCTGGTCGGGGGCAGACATCAATGTTGCACTACATTTTCCACACAAGTCTGTATGTTTGAAGAGATTGAGGGCATGCTGTCAAGTTTATAATGCAAACACACATCCATCTGCCTCCTCACACTCTTTTCCTTGTGTGCAGGTGTGGGTAATGCTGTGGAGGGGGGCCGCGGCCGCGCAGGGACCAAACTCTTCCAGGATTTCCAGATGCTCAGCAGAATCTGGACTCATCCCTGGTGCCTTCAGCTGGACTACATCAGTAAAGAAAACAGGGTAGGGCTTGGGAAGGCGAGACTAAACCACACTAAGCACAAACTCAAAAACACACTGCGAGAAAACAATAGAATCGTAGTGCACCAGGGGAGAACAACACTCATATTGCCACAGTGTCAAATTTTTTCCCTTTTGCATCATTTCTGCTACCCACACTCGAACAAGTGTTTGGTTGACTTATACCGTTGCTCAGACTCACGCAAGTGCACTGTCTTGCAGGGTTTCTTTGATGAGGACAGTATGGACGAGTTCATCGCTTCAGAAACGGAAGACGAATCTTCCATGAGTATGACCTCTGAGGACGAGAAGGCGAAAAAGTAAATAAAGATTTCACTTCCATTTTCCCATTGTTGTACATTCTTACAGACATGACCTCATTTAACTGTCCTTCCCTGTTGCATCTGTTACTCTCGCTGACCCTGTCTCCTCCACCATTCCTTCTTCCTAATAGGAAAAAGAAGCGAGGGAAGGGAAAAAAGAAAGGATCTGATGACTCGGACAGTGATGACGTGGAGGTCATCAAGGAGTGGAACACCAGCTCTCGGGGCCGAAACGGAGAGGGTCTAGGCAGACCAGATCCTGTAGAAGAACGTAAGTTTGTTATACATATGAGAGCATTGTGGGTAGTCGGCTGGGTAATAGAGGTACGTGAATATCTGGGCTGTTTTTGCCTCTGCAAGATTACTCTTAAATATTTAGACCATAGGTCTCACCCATATTTGAAAACAAATGTTTTTGTGGTTCTGGCTGGTTGGAGGTAAGACCGTCAACTGTAAAGCAGTTTTGGTCTTTGTCCATTAATGATTAGTGGCAGAAAAACCTAACCAAAAATTTGAGCTGGCTTTGCTGTGCTTAAGAGGTCACTACATTATAAAAATCCTTGTATTATTAAATGTATAATGTCAAGAGATGCACCGATTTGTAACTTCTTTTTCTAAGAACTTTAATTGACAGCAAACGCAACATTTTTTCTTTGATGGAACATTTAATTTATATTCATACATATTGGAGAAGAATCGGATAACAAGCTACTCATTGTAGAAATAAAGTCGCTAAAATGGCGAGAAAATCGAATTCGGAACTTGATTGAAATCTTTATATTTAGGATATTTACTTAATGACATTTTTGCTTTAGCAACTAACATCTGCACATACTGCAGCTGTGGCGTAGCAGAGGAACATGTAATAGTGAAGCTCTTGATGCCTTTTGTTACTGCTTGTTGTTGTGAGACTGCATGAAGACTAATCTAACTTTGTGTAGCACAACCAGCTCGCCCCACCAACTCGGCACCAGGGAGTCCCACTCCTGACTGGCACAAGGAGTTTGTCACTGAGGCTGACGCTGAGATCCTGGAGCACTCTGGAAAGATGACGCTCCTCTTTGAGATCCTGCGCATGGCAGAGGAAGTAGATGAAAAAGTGTAAGTGTGTCCTGGTACTCTATGTGCAAATCAAATCTTTTTGGCCTCTTCTGTTAAGCAGTTTGTCTGCAGTGTTACTGGAAAGTGTTTTGGTTAGCTGTGGTAAAGTGACACTGGTGTATCTGCTATCCTCATCCATCCTCAGGTTGGTGTTCAGTCAGTCTCTCATCTCTCTGGACCTGATCGAGGATTTCCTGGAGCTTTCTTGCAGAGCTAAAGATGAAGACAAGGTCTCTCCATACAAAGGTAAATGTATTTAGTGTATTCTGAAGGGACTTGCAATTCAAGAAGTTGTACTTAGTCGACTTGCCTACTGAATGCTTCTACTGTTGCCTATGATCAGCTTCCTTCCTAATGTTATGATTTCAAAGGCTGCTTTTAGTTTCATGATGTGCAATAATCACAGCACAATGTTAATATTATAAGCCAGCTACTGACCTATAGAGCTTGACGAGCCCAGCTGTCCGTCACAAAGTTCCTTTTTGTGGTTTTACACTGTAGACTTTGAACCGAACTGTGTGTGAGATGTAAAATTTGTTTTGGAGAAGGCTGAAGTATTTTCATATGGAGATGCAGGTTTCACACTCCTAAGACAGCCTGCATGCAACATGTATTTTTGTAAACGCTGGTGTGCTTATTACCCTTAAACACACACAGACGCACGCACACACCGCCGCTGGTGTAAGGTCATGTTCCTAATTAAACTTCAGCAGCTGTTTTTACTTTCATTTTGAAAATGATTAGACCTTGACTTTTTATTCCCCAAAAAAATGTTTGCTCAAGGGTTTGTAATTTGTAATGAAAAGATCACAGTGCCGTAATTGGAAACATACTGAAATGTTGGTTATGAAGGCTGGTAGGGGGTTGGCCATCTTGAAGGCTAAACATGGCTGGCCTCTCACCAACACAACCATCTATCGGCTGTCTGCTAATACCCAAACTAAGTCCTTTCTGACAAGGAAAAGTTGATGTTTTGTTTTTGAAGGTTTTGTGTTAAATATCATAGCCAATTTCTTAACTGTTACTTGTCTGTGAAGGTGAAGGCAAGTGGTTCAGGAACATCGACTACTATCGCCTGGATGGCTCCACCAGTGCCACCACCAGGAAGAAGTGGGCTGAAGAGTTTAATGACACCAGTAACATAAGGTAAACATTGGACATTTCCCTGATGCTTCATGTAAATGGTTCCACGGTGCATTTAAAGCACTAACTCATCTCTCTCTCTCTCTCTCTCTCT
>CALSBV010010690.1:1871417-1934295 GCA_943590825.1 Bovichtus diacanthus
CACACACACACACACACACACACACACACACACACACACACACACACCGGATGGCCAGATTACAGGGCACAGGAAAACCATCTGCAGCAGAGGCTCAATTACACACAAACATCGGCATCCTGCTGGCCTTTACTGGGACAAGACTGTTTACTTCAGGTCACTTCTCTCTCACACACACACGTTTACTCCAACAGGAGCAGGAATTCCAGGAAAACTGTTTCTCTTGCTCGCAGAGTGAAACAAGTTGTGTGTAAAAGTTGAAGGCTTCAACATTACTGACTGAACATGAAGTAAGGAGCTCAACCAGTCACTGTGTGAATGAGCTTGACTGGGGAGGGGAAATGTCGTCTAACCGAAGCATGTTAAAAAAAAATATATATATAATAACAATTTCTATACATGTATGCGGACGAATGTCATCAGGTCTCCCTTCATACCGCAGCGCCCGGTGCCGTTCATCTGCATATACTGCCGCACTGCAGTGACACGGAGCCGGTTGAAAATCCTTTAAGAAAACGTTTAAGCTAGAATCTGGATCGTTGCACTGCTGACGTTGTGTGCTGCATTAGACAATTTGTCGACATAAGATTCATTTAAATGAAATGGTCAATTAGATTTTATTTTTTAAATAGTTGATAGATTAATCGATAAAACATGAGTGGTTAGTAACAGCCCTAGTTTCTGGTCAACCACATTGATGGCATACAGTGTCTCCCAGCATGCCCTTGGTAGCTCTTAACACCTGAAGTGTTCTAATCGTGCTCTTCATCTGTCTTTCATCTCTCAGGGTGTTTTCATGAAGAACAACTACCAGGCAGGATACCCTCAGATGGACACGGGCGCCTCCAACTACTTCTCCTTTAACATGGCGGCTTTGGCCTCCATGACCAACCAGCAGCTGGAGGTAAGTAATGAGCTCCACATGCCCCTCTCCTGCCTCGCACTCCTCCCTCTCCTTCCCCCACGGCATGGCGCCCCACATTCCTCAGACCCCACTGCTAATTGTGACAACAGTCTAGTAGCCGGCTTTCCCGGCTGTGCCCCGCTCCTCCACCCAACAGTTCATAATACTCCATGTCTGGGGCAGTAACTATTTATATACTGTGGCACATCTGAAAGACGGAGAGGACAAAACGTCCAAGAGGCAACTTGTGTTTTTCAATAAGGACGTCCAAGGACTGTAAAAATACTGTGGTTTTAGTTCTTGCAGTAATGTCATGTGAGACATTATCAGGGTTTTCACGGGTCCCTAAAACGTTTTAAAAGGCATTGAAGTCATTCACAAAAATATGGCCTTAAAATAAGTCTTAAAAATGCTAAGAGACAGGAAGTAGGATTGCTACGTTGCACTGTAAAATCTCAAAAATAATTGGCAACATCTATTGTTTTTAATAATTTACCAAATGCCCCTCACGCAGATCAGGATCGCGGAACCAGCAACACTCTTTTTCCATGTGATGCACGCTAGAAAGTGTTAAACGTTTTAAATATCTAGCTTTTTCAATGGACCAAAAATAAATCATGTTTTATGTTGGAATAAACAAAATTGTCCCTAACCCTAAGTAATTGATATTTTTCTTCAATTTTGTTTACTCTAGTTGATCTTAAATTTCCTTCTGAGTGACATTACATTACGGCCCGATTTTCCGTCATAGCTGATATGATCCCATCGCCAGGTGGTCTCTAGTTTTTTATTTATTTATTTAATCAACAATCGGATAATAAAAAATAAAAAAAATGCGACTGATAATTGGCCAGGCTGATTGGTCGACCCATAGTAAATATTCGCCAATTAATACCCACAGTTCTGTATCCATTGGTATTGTTGCAAATTCTTCTGTCTTCATTTGTGTTCAGGACCTTATAAACCAGGGACGACAGAAAGTCATTGAAGCAACAAATTCATTGAAGACTATAACACGGGAGTCACTGGAAGATATTATCGGCAGAGTGGTGAGTGTCGAAATCAGCCTTCAGTCAATGAAGATGAACTTCACAACTTTTCTTAGAAATTAATCTTTATTTGTCCAAAGTGCTCTTAAGAAGTAAAATGTCTGTCGCTGGTCTGCAACATGATACAAGTGGAGCGCTTTATATTTGTGATGGTGGTTGAGGTTAACATGTGTGAGCCATCCTCTCTCCACAGTGGAAGGAGAACCCAGCACTCACAGAAGGTCAGGTCCAGGCCATAGCGCTGGGTCGACAGTCCAGTGTGGAGCTGGAGTTCAAGCACAGGGAAGCCGTGTACAGGGACGTGCTCACCAGGCAGCAGACGGTAAGAACTGCTCTGTGTACGAGCGGATGACGAAAAAAGACTATCTACTGTCACAATTTTAAGAGTAAAATAAGCTCTTTTATTATGAAAAGTTATTGGTAGTCTTTGAAAAGTATCATGATAATTGATTTTGTCAATATAGTTGCTTGCTTACTTGTTATTTCTTCATTCGCTCTTAAAGAACAGTCTAAGTTCAGGAAGTTGCTTAACCTAAATATAATGCAGTCTGGTACACCAAGAAAGGGCAACAATTGGATTCATATTATTAAAACCTAAATCTCGATAATGTCTAGTTGTCCATCACAGCTACTGTTACAGTCTTAGCAGAATCATTTTACTTTGAGAAGCTTAAAAAACAGTTTCCTCTCTTTTAGCTATGAAAGCATTGCACTCAGTTTGACCCCTGGCGAGCTCTTATTTAACCTTGACTACATCTGAGATGCCGCTACACTCGACCCTCTAACATCAAGCTGGAGTGTCATATGTAAAGTTAATGACCAGTTGCATGTAAATTCAGGTTTTAGAGTTTCCAGGTTATTGCAGTTGGTGTTTAAATCCTTTTTTAATTTCCTGCCGTGTCAGAGTTTTGTTTTTAGTGTGCATAGCATTTGCTCTCTTGTCTTTAGTTTATTAATTCAATATGCCATAACATTATACCTTCACGATGAATTTTGTCATATTTTGCCATCATATTTCTTTGAAAAGAGAGAATTAGTCTGCAGGTCAGACATTTAAATCGGCCAAGATAATGCTACTTTTGACATGAGAGGTCTTGGTGGTTCAGCTGATACTTATTTATTATAAATGACTATTTATAGTAGTCATTTTGTAGTTATTGAAACCGTCCCCTTGTGTTTGTGTCTGCGCAGCTGATGATGTACGTGCAGAAGCTGATCACCAACAGGAAGGTGCAGGAGCAGCAGCTGGCCATGGCTAACCAGGCCAACTACCTGAACCAGCTGGCCATGCAGAACGGCATGATGGGAGGTGCTGGGCTCAGCCAAATGGACCTGGTGGGGCTTTACCAGCAGCTCCACGGCCTGGGAGGCATGGGCAAGAACCCTGGGCCCTCCAAGGGCCTGTAGGTCAGAGGGACTGTTCCTCACCGCCCCACTCAGCTAGCCGGCTCCCAGTGGGCGGGTCCAAGCGAGGCCCGGTTCTCTGTAACAAACGCACTGTGATGCCACCGCTCGGCTCAAAGCAATCTGGTGCACCAAGCAGAGGGTGGAGTAGTTTTGAGACTAGGCTGCTGTCCACTGGGGCCTCAAGTGGGATAGACTCTCAGTTCTTTATTCTGTAGTTCACTGGGAGAAGGTGGAATATGATTTATAAATAACTGTGTGAAATGGGTCTATGAGGAATTGCAACAGAAAGAAAATGTATATACCGCCTTAATGTTATTCAACTTCTATATCTTCAATTTTCATGTATTTAAAGACAAACTAATTTTACCCCCAATGCTTTTAAGCATTGTATTGTTTTTCTCTAAAAAGAGGTATAATTTAAACTCAGTTTTTTTTATACTGTTTTAAATGCTAACTAAACCTGAGTGGGACCAGTGTCGTTGGTGACAGGACTCTATAATGTAAAGCTCTACGTGATTGTTAGCCCCAGTAGATTCCTTCACCAATATCTAGCAAAGCAGACAGCTGATGGTGCTGCCAAGTCCTGGTCTTTTTGGGAGATAGAAGAAATTGACAAAAAAAATAAAAAAATGATGGCCTTATTCATTTCCTAAAAAAAGAAAAGACAAAAAAGCTCTGTAAAGATTTGAGATTTGTTGAGAATCTTTTCTATTATTATGCTTTTAAGTGTTTACATTAGTTGTCGCTGAACATGGTAATGGAATGCTTGTGTTGTTCAAAACTGCCTGCCGGTTCCTATGACCTTTTTGTAACATCATTCTCATTGTCACGTGTTGTCTAGCATAGCACCGTGCGTCCTGTTCATTGTTTATGTTCCACTTGTGTTGATCCCAAGCTCGGGTGAGTGACTGGGTCTCACAAAGCACAGCCAGTTCAGCCGGATATCAAAGGGCCCAAAACTTTTCCCTTTACTTGTCTGTCAAAGTTTTAATTCTGTGTTTCACATGGCTTTGATAGAATAAAGAAGGAAATTGTATTCTATATCTGGCTGATTTGTGTCCTCTGCTTTGTGAGAAATGCCTTCTGGACACTAGTCTCACCAGGAAGGCCCCCAGACCACCCGAACTGTATTCTACTTTGGCACATTTTTGCTTCTAAATGCTTAAACTGGTGTAGCTGTTATTCAAGAGGAATATGTACATTTCTCACAAAGAGATGTTGTCTCTAGTTGGCTCCTGTGTTTGCACAAGGTGTATTTCATAAATGTAGAGAAACTTTTTTGCCCTCCTCTAAGATTGTTCTTATGTTAGCAAATGCACCAACATGATTTGCCATGAATCTGATCTGCTATTATCTTGATAAGTATTTAATATAACATTTAATAAAGTGACCAAAAGGATGAGCAGCTCTTGTGTTCGAGTCATTTGTGTTTGAGGATGTAAATAATGACCAATGATTCACGCACTGACTGAATTTGTTCAGTTGAATGCTGGTAGGAGATTTGGCTGTTGTTGTTAGCATTACACACTTTTTTATACACTTGTATGATAACGGATCTGGAGCCAGAGCGGTGGTGGACTTATAGCCTTATATCAATATTGATATTTTAGGATCTAAAAGAACTCCGATCACAATATTTGCCAGTATTTTATGCGTTTATTAGACAGTTGATCGATGAAAGTGGAGAGATCTGGGGAAATATGTGCAGCAAAATGTACATGTTTTTGATATGGGTCTCCATAAATTTGGTTATGAAAGAATTGTGACCGAGATGTGTCTTGAATAGGAAATTAGGACTGAAATACACTTTTCAGTGCTCTGGAAGAATAACTATATAACGTGGACAGATTTATTTTACCTTCAAACAGCCAGGTGAGCCGTTTCCCCCTGCTTCCAGGCTTTATGCTAAGCTAAGCTAACAGTCTCCCTGCTCCAGCTTCATATTTACTATACAGCTACGAGAGTAGTGTCGATCTTCTCGTCTTAACTCTACAAGAAAGCTATGCACATTTCCCAAAATGTAAGAGCGATTCCTTTAACAGTTGGAGAGCAGATAGCGGATGCATCCTGATGCCGTGTCCCTGTATTTCACACCCACCGCACCAAATGCCTTTTGTCCCACACTCTTCTCCCTTCAATCTTTCATCTATTTTTCTCTCTCCCGGTATTGTTTTCATTTCTCAGTCTGCCAGGGTTTTCCCCTGCATGTCTTTGACTTTTCCATTCCCTCCCCCCAAGGGGAGCTTGCTCTCACAGCTTACAGATATCTGCCAGTGAAGAAACATTACAACTATTGCAGATGTTGAAATGTTGATCCCATCCCCTCACAGCCCCAGATTACCACCACTCCAGGTTTGCGGCACATCCCTGCTGGTTCTCTGTGCAGCCGGCAGCTGTTTCTGTCTATTGAAAAGGACTGCAGACTACACTATAGTGGAGTCTGAGGCCCCTGCAATGGACAACCAACCACTGCTCTAAATCCATACTGATGTGTAAAGCCAATTAGGAGCCGGGATCCAGTTGCATAAGGAATCTGATTTTGTACGGTGGATGTGGGCTGACTAAGACCCTATGGAGACAGAGGCCTGTGCACATTAATTGGTAAAGGGTTTATGAGTGCAAATTGGCATGGGATTGTATCTTGTTCTCCTCTGGGAAATAATCTGCTGTATCTTTTTACCTCCATCTTTTTGACAGCAGGACAATATGTCATGCAAATAGTACTTTTAAAGATGTTATATGTGAGGTATTTCAAGAGCTTTTTTGTCCAGACAAAGAAAAGCTACTTTTTAATGTTAAGATGGGTCTGTTCATTATCAGGTGAAAACCACAGACGTCTTCCTCGTGGTGGTGCTGGAGGAAAAGTGGGGATCACCAATGTCGTTTAGATTCATCCTCCGGGGACCATGAATGTTCAATCCGTCCAACAGTTGAGATATTTTAGTCCGACCGACATCATTCTGCTCGCACGGCTGAAAACAAAAGTAAAGAAATGCAACATCGATTCTATATCTGGTTTTAATTGGTACATCAGATTTTTTTTTATCCAAGCAAAAATAGTCTCTCACAATGAGTTCTCGATAGCAAGACAATTTTATTGTCATGATCATTGCCGTGTTTTTTTTGTGTAATTTCAGTAGAATCTACAGTCCGAGTTCATTACAAAATAAAGTCTTTGCAATAAATAAATATATAGATTTATATTTATACTTTATATGTAGAAAATAAATATATTGTACATCTCATAAATAGGATCACCCATATGTACACCTCTGCTGCTTTCATCTTTAGTAATGTTCCTGACACTCTGAACATTACAAGTCACCATCCACCAAAAAAAAAAGCCCATCACAATTCTTTTCAACCACAGTCAGAGAAGTGCTTTTGTCCCAACTCTTAATCGCATGTTCTGCATACAATTTCTACAAGATGCCGCTTGATATTTTATTTAAATGTGATGAATGTCTACACGTGAGCCTACAGCTGGGACTGGGGATGTGCAGTAAGCGCTCTCTCATATCTCACACATTCATTTTTAGAGATTTTATTCCCCTCTTTCATCTTTGATTTTAAAGAAAACTTAATAAAACTCCAGTTCGTCTTGTAACAGTTTGCTCTCTGCCTCACATACATTCTTCTTCTTTAGTACCTGACTATCCCAACCTGTCACTTAACATGCATGTAGCACATCGTTTCTTCTTCTCCTATCTGTGTATGTGGAATGTGCCCTTTTAATTTTCTTTATACATTTAACTGTGTATAGTGCACAAATGCACAATGTGACATCTGCGGTGCTTCCCGTCATTTAGAGCTCCTGAAGGTCTCTTCTCTGTGTTCTCATTGTCATCCCAATCATTTTTCACCCCACCATTTTTAGTGCTGCTCAAAACCATTCGCTCCAGTATTTACGCTTTTACCTCTAAAAAGTGGTTATTGAGAAAACACAGCGCCTGATTTGATCACCCCGCAGCTGAGCAGTCATGCGGGCCTCCTCCGTCCACGCAGTGGTTTTACAAGATAACTTCTCCCGCCGACATCCAGGAACATGCACATTGTTTATGTCAGTGCTTGGCAGTGGGCCGAGGCGCAAACACAGTGACCTCAGGGGGAGCTGAGGGTAAACAGTTCTGTACCAGGTCCAACATATCCACAACACACCCTTTCTCCTTGTCTTTTATTTCTGTGCCTCGGAATGTAACCAGTTCTCCAAGTGAAAGCACTGGTCACCTGTACTGGAATAAGTCCCGGTACGCCTGGGGGATCTTTTCAATCTCCACCGGCCTGGGTAAGAAGTGGGTGAGTTTCTGGTGTTTTTTAGTCCTGTTGCCCTCCCTGGGCGAGCCGTCTTTGTTTAAGGCCACGTAGTAGAAGCGTCCCGTGTCTGTGTGCTTGTACAGCGTCGAAGCGTAGGTGTTGTACCAGTTCTCCTCAAACTGCTCCCTGAACACACATTCTGCTGTCAGCTTCTTCTGCAGGAGAGAAAACAACACATCAGTCACTCGCTAAAGTCCTGCTCACGCGCCGCTGAGTGAGAAAATAAAATAAATTTGCATCAGAAACATGATTAAACAGATCAAAAATGCAGCTGAGATTGAAATGGATGATTCCTCTTTGCAGGCAGATCCCGTTCTTCCTGGTGTGCTAGTTTACGTATTTCATTAACCTTTTCTGGACTGCTCTTGAAAGGCTGAAATGAACCGGTAGAAACTCATTAAGGCAGGTGCTCATTATGATAAAAGAGGGGAAGTCATTACTAGCTGCTTTCCACTTTACGCCCCACGCTCATTCCTCAAACCTGTTAACCTCTCGTTGTGCATGGGGAATTATTTCCCTCCCCGTGATGCAACGAGAACAGCGAGCAGGCGTACAATCTCCCCTCGCTCTCTCACGTTGTTACACACACACACAGCAGCAGCTCTCAAAGCCTCTGTCTTCACTGACAGCGCAGCATGAGCGATGGCTTCGGGTTCAGCAGGTGAGAGTGTGCTGGCTGAGTGAGTGTGTGAGAACAATAAGAGACATCAGGGCTGGAGCTGCTCCCCTGCCAAGCCCAGTCAGTCATGCAGCAAGAGGGTCGAACCTTAGTCGAGTCAGGGGTATCACCGAGGTCCGAGGGCCAAATGTGAACCCCTATTTCAGGGTGTCACTATGTCCCACACTCCATTCTCCTGGACGGACTTTCTTATGGCTTCTCTACACGGCCAGATAAGTGTTCCTGATCAGCCAGTCTCTGCCTTTAACACACGTTACAGTTCTAGCCAGTGTTTGTGCAAGAGACTCAGTTTTTTATTCCAGCAGCAATTTTGTTGATTGGCTGTCAGGCTCTACTTGGCTGCGGCTATGTGGTGAAGCTGTTGTCTGTAAACACAGCCCTGAGGGCACATGACTGGGCCAGCTCCATCCCAATACACACACACACACACACACACACACAAACCTCATCGGATCAAAAGCTCGCCAAGGCCTGGCGGTTGTGGGACGGAAGCACTCTTCTACCTGTCCCCCCCCCCCCCTCCCCCCCCCCTGGCCTCTCAGCTCCAGACAGACGTGTCTACATCGCTCCCTCTGTCAGTCAGGTGACTCAGTCAGGTGTGCAATTACCCCTTCCCCGCCCACTGCCTCCCACCATCACCATCACCCGACCCCCGGGCCCCCCCTTTACCCCAGGGTCAAAGCTCCAGGATGCCAGAGTCTGATAGCAGGCAGTAACAATATCTGCTCTTCCAACATAATGGCAGTGCTTAAAAGTAGGCTCTGTTCGAAATGTTCAGAGCCAGGGGGAGTCTGAGCCCTGAGAGGCCCCCAGGTAATGCCCTGGGACACCTGATACAGGTAACCCTTACATACTTCTCCTTCATTGTCTTTATCTCGTCTCTCTCGCTCTCTCTGTCTCTCTGTCTCCAGATACCAACTGCATATGAGAGAAAGTCAGCCAGGATGAAAGAAATATTCTCTTGATGCTACATTTACTGTGGAAAAGACATGTCTTCTCTATATAAAACACTGTTGTCCAAACTTGAGTCCAGCTGTGCACAGAGAGGTAATTTCCACCAAATTTACTCACAGCACACATCCAAAGTGACTCCAAACATTCCTGTCTCCACTTTGGGAAAATATGTAAATATTTCTGCATATCTCAAAGCTAAATGAAGAGGTTGGTTTGCTTTCCAAAGCTGCAAAATCTTCTTTTCCTTGAATGCCTTCGCATGGAAAAGAAGTATAGTGCATTTCTTTTTTTCTCTTTTATTTGCTACTGCTAGTGTTTTTTGGTTCGATATTTATTAAAACTATTGTTTTTATAAATGTATCTGGTCCCAATACTGAAGAAAGAAAGAAAGTGACAGAGAGTGTGAGACCCTGTAAAAGAAACATACTTGTTTTGTCTCACTGTGATTTTCCCATCGTACAGGAACCTTGATAACAAACCGACTCTCAGATTGCTCCTGAAAACGTATTTTTGAAAGCTCAGTACTGACGTATATTGTAAAAAGAAAGAAAGAAAGAAAAGTTTAATTCTCTGAGAGGAGCTTTGAAAAGGTGCATTCTGTAAAACAAGTGGCATCTGTCGAGGGGCAGTTTGTTGTGGATGAGACCCTGGGCTGCATGGGGAGGGCGGGCTTGTAAATGAAAGGAGGAGGGTTTTTTTGACTCACCGACCCAAAGAGCTCTCCTTTCTCATTCATGCCGAGGTAGAGTCCAGCGTCCACCCCTCTGATGCTGACCAGACCCACTGCCAGACTGATGAACTCCAGGATACCTGAGGTCAAACAATGCACACACAAAAACCGTAAGGAAAGCCCACAAAGAAACCCCCCCCCCCCCCCCCTCCCCCCCCAGCAACAAGTGGCCTCCAGTTATGTCACAGCAGACCAGTCAAAATATGCATCAGATAACTGGTTTTGGGATCTTTATTTTTGCTTTATTGTCACATTTTGTCCTGCAATGTGGCTTTTTAATTTGATTTGTTAAAAAAAAAAAAACAGAGAGATGCTTGCATCTCCATTCCACGACTGAAAAGAACCCTTGTTTTAAGGCCACTGCATAATTTATTTTGACATTAATTACAGCAGAAAAGACACATGAATGTACCGGATGCACCAGATAAAGAATTCTTTGATTTTCTAGCTTGCTGGTCTAAAGAACATACATCACTCAGTTCATTAAAAGGTTGTGGTGTCTATAAAAGTGTGCATCCTGTCTTTCGGGACTTCCCAGTGGCTACTAATACTGCCAGAGAAGTCACTTTTATGAAGCTGAGATGTGGCTTAGTTGTTTAGTGGGCTGCTGACTCACTGGAAGTTACAGTAAAATGAACATGTACTTCAAAGGCAGGCAAACAAGTGGTAAAATTAAAAGCTATTGGCTGTTGTGATGCAGAGGTTAGTCAGAGAGGATCCAGCTGGCTGTGCTGACTGGCAGAGGCCAGCTTACAGCCACCTGGTCCCCATCTCCCCGACCTCATCTGATGCCAGAGGATGACAGAGAAGATCCCTCTAATTTTTTTTTTTTTTTTGTGGGGTGAAGAGTGTGTTTCATATCCCTCTAATCAAAGCCACGTCTTCCTTGCAGCTCTGACAAAGATCTTGCATTTTAAAACTAAGTGAAGCCAGAAACAAACACGCGGACCACCCATCCCTGTAAACCGGCTTGTTTCAGCTGAAGTCTGAACATTAAACCTTCCCTGAATTCCGCAGTGGTCATGCTTTAATTTAGGGTTATTCCTCGAGCCGGCCTGCACCTGCGAGAGATGACTGCATAGATATGAGACGCGAGACATGTGCGCTGCCCTCTGACCTCATTTGTTTATCGTTCTCCCGCGAGCCGCACCTCGCTCCATTTACATTAATGGTACCAAATCTCCAGAGCTGCTGCTGCTGGCGCGCGCACGCAAATTGTTGCTGGGACCGGTAGACGCGCACGCGCTGCTTGTTTGCGCGGCTGATGAGAGACACCTGCCCCCCACGCGCAGCGGGGATTGCCAGAAAAAGGTGTGTGGCTCTGCTTTTCTGCGCGCCAGGTGACAGTGACGCACGAAAGAGTATTCACTGGGGATGTGCGGCAGGGAAAAAAAACCTTTAATTAAACTTACGTCACCCAGTTTTAGAGAGACAGCGGTGAAAATGATCTTAAGTGATAATACAAAATATATTACAGGGCAAAACTTGAATAAATATTTTGTAATAAGCTATCGATAATTGCTTTCCTTGAGCTAACCCGAGGCCATAGTTCACACCTTTTCATTTACACCTCTCTTACCATTGCTGTGTAGGCGATAATAAATAAGCCCAGATGACGGTTGATTACAAAATAATTTATCTCAGTTGAGACAGGCAAATTATATGACAGAATCTTCAATATTTTGAATATTCTCATAGACTAATAAAATAAAAAAAAATTTAAAAAAGTGAAATGCTGAAGAAAAAGCCTCACCACATCTGCTGTGGTCCTGTCTTGTCCCATGCACAGTCCCATTGGGGAATATCTCCAGCTGAAAGCCGGTCCTGCAGTAGAGCTGCCGCCGCCTCAGGATCCCCTTGAGGTGCCCGAAATCCGTCGGTGACCCCCGCTGCAGCCTCCCTTCAATCTGCCCCAGCCGCTCATTCAAGCCCACTGGAGACTCCGGTAAGGGCACAGTCACGAGTGCAGGGAAGCTTTGTAAATCCAAGTCGAGTGTCCCCAGAAAACTCCCGACCTCTGCCATTGTGTGCACAGCTGTCACATTAAGCGAAGGCATTTAAAATGTTCGTTGACTCAAGGAGGGAGAAAAGTTTACACAAGTCCAAAGCGTACCCAGCGCGTGCGGCGTGCTCCTCCAAAATCAGCAGCGTCCTTTCACTTTATTGATCGTCCTTTGCTATAATCATCAGTTTGATATCTCTGTTTATCAGATGGAAAGACCCTATTATATACATACTCCCCACGCATTCTCACATTGGATATTCAAACACAAGCCACGCCTGGCTGGCATCCCTTCTTACGCGCATCAGTTTCCTCACTGAATGTGTACTTTCAGTCCAACTTTTACCACTGATGATGCCGCTGTCTTTACGGTTCTGTCACTGCTCTCTTAGAAAGCTCTTTCTATCTTCCGACCAAGCAAATCCAAGTCCAGCAGTTTCTTCTCATAGCTCCTGCTGCGCTCCTGAATGCGATCCGAGACTGTCTGATAAAACCACATCGCTTATCCTGGCGCAGGGAACTCAGGCAAAAGTTTGTGGTGCATTAAAATGCGACACAGATGCACTAGCAAAGATCATCATTGTTCAACCACAAGATTTGAAGCTGACAGAAAGCCGAAAAGCTACATTTATCATAAACTGTAACAACCACTCCACCACAAAGGCAATCCATAATTTACTCTGACTGGCTTTTGGTCACACCATAGCCTCTCCTGGAAACAAAAAAAAAGAAAGGAAAACCACAAAGCATCAGGAGAACGTCCCCCCCCCCCCCCACAAGATTATCAAAATAACCTGTGCATAATCTCAGAGCAATCCAACCTCCTGCAAAAGTGTCAGTGCCAACCACTGGACGTTTTCATGAGAGCATTTTCTCCACCTCCTTGTTGGAAGCAGGTGCTTCCTCGCCCCTCTGCACAACGTTTGCAATGTGCTCCAGCAAACCAGCAGCTTAACCACTTGTACTACTGGCAAGGAAGGGAAAAAAAGGAAAATCCAAATGCTGATGACGTGTAGTATCAAATCTGACTGCTGCAGAGACTGTATGGACTTTTGGAGTCATTAGAGGTTCTTTTAGATGTAATTAAAAAAAAAAAAACCTCTTCAACATTAATCTTCCAAAATGTTGATTTCCTCCATTTCCCTTTTGTGCAAAGTTTCAAATAAGCTGCTGCTCCTCCACAAAAGTTCTGCTGCTTAGTAATTATGTAACTAGATGAAACAGGAGAGGAAGCACCACACACTGTGAAAATAAAGACATACAGGTATATATTTAACTACTTTACTGTCATAATTCACAATGCCCTCCATGGATTAGCACTAGTGGTGGAGGAAGTATCCACATCCTTTACTTGAGTTAAAGTAGCAATGCTATTTAAAAATACTCGTAAAAGTCCTGCATTCAACATTTTACTAAATGATTAGAAAAAAGTACTTTTTATGCAAAAAATAAATAAAAAATAAAAATCATGTGTACTCTTAAGTAGCATGGTGCTAATTTTAATGTTTATCTTTTTAAAGATTGTGAAATATTTTTGGATGTAAAATTACTTAACTAGTAACTATAGCTGTGGAATATATAAAGTGGCATAACATTTGAAAACTCAAGTAAAGTACCTGAAATATATGGCACACAATAAAAATACGTTATACTTTAACTTTATTGTGTTATCCTCGACATTTTCAATGAATATGTATTTGTCGTAGTGTATGATCTGTTATATATATTGTCCAAAGCTGTGCTAAAGTACATTGCTTAGGTAAATGTACTTAGCTACTTCACATCATACTGCACAGTGAGCTGTGCCACCATGCACATGAAAGGGAACACAGAGAAAGCCACAACAGGAATACTGAATAATAGGTGTAATTTATGATTGAATGGGGATTTCGCATCTCTCCTGTGCGCTGTGGGGCAACGGGTCCCAACTTGTGTCTTTGCAGGAAAAAAAGAGAGAAACGCAGCTGTTTAGAGAAGACTATATTTCTGTGCGAGGATCGAAATGAAAACAAACTCCAGGAGTGTTTTAATTAGTTCACTGTTCTTGAGATATCAGTGACAGCAGGACTGGTGAGAGGGCAGGGCATGATTACATCAATAACACCATTTAACTATTAGGCATGTTATTTTAGACCTCCTTCAAGCTGTTTTCGGAAACCCCCGTCTTCAGGGGGAGTTCTGTCCTTAGCGCTGCTCATCACAAGCAGCAGCAGCTTCCCCGGAGAGAAATGAGAGTTATGACAGCGGCCTGTTCACATGAATGGTGACAAATAGCATCTTAAAATTACCCAAAGTATGTATGATTGTTTTGATGTCACTGTGAGGCTTTGATGAATTTCTCGGCTTCTTGTTATTTGGCTAATTCATCAACTTTTGTGGTGGCGGTGAAATCTATTTAGAAACAGATGTGACTTTCTTTGGGAGCTCCTCTGAGTGGGATACAGTATGATTGACCCTCCAAAGCACGCAGGCCTTTTTCACTGCTACTAATTATGCCACTATAAATCTTACGGGTGTGTCATGGCTGCATTGAAGTCAGAGGAGGGACAGTGGCTTTCAGCTGGTGCGGGATATGAAAGGTGGTGGGGGTGATGAATGCCCATGGGCCTCTGCTTGATGAATTGGGCAAGGGGTTGACAAGGAGTCAGAGATGGTCAGGCTTTGTGCGAACAGACACCAGGGCCCTCGCTGCAGAAGAGGATGAAAGGAGGATTCGTCTCAGCTAAGGGGTGGAAGAAGAGGGATTAAAGAAAAGAGAGAAGGGGAGAAAGAAAGAGAGGGATTGAGCAAGTGAAACAGAGTAATAGAAAATTAAAAGGAAACACCCAGCCCCCTTTTCTTCCCTCCTCGTGAGCGTGTTCTGACTTTTGCTCACTGTCCATCTCCTGCGTACAAAACTGAAATCAATCTTACAGGCTATTAAGTTTTAGAATAAAAATCTAGAGGTGGTAAATTTTGATTTCATTTCTTTTTTTGGTAGCTATTAGAGCTACATCTGTTGCTGGTCAACTATATTTTATAGTTGACATGGCAGATTTATGGCTGCAGACGCACAAAAAAATCCAGAGTTAAAATGTTCCCATATGCTGAGAACCTGCAGAGGATATAGAAATGAAGATAATGACCTCAAGTGCATGGCTGCAGCTTTGAAGTTGCTCTCCCATGAGTCACAGCCAGAGAGTCGAAATTGAAAATGAAGTTACACTTGCAGCGGGAATTGGGGGCTAATAAGTGCCTCACCTGTTTATTTGGATTAGACAAACTTCATATGTGTCCTCTTCAGAGGGGTGAGCAAAGGTCAGTATGTTGTGCAGACTAAGGTGTGTTTGATTCGATTATGGAGCACCCTGGAGGTGCTTGTCTTTATTTCGCAGAGTCATTGTTGTAGTTAAATAAATGGAAAATGTGCTTTCTTGGCAAGAGTTAGACGAGAATATTGATACCACTTTCATGTCTGTACAGTAAATATGAAGCTATACAGCCAGCAGCTGATTAGTTTAGCATAACATAAAGACTGGGAACAGGGGGTAACAGCTAGCCTGGTTCAGTCCAAAGGTAACAAAGTCCTCCTACCAGCATGTCTAAACACATTTTCCAAAACGTCAAGCAATTTCCTTCTGTGATGTTACATTTTATTTGTGCAAATTCCTATACAAGATGCTGAAAAAATGTCATCTTCTGCATGTAAAGAATGTGAATGTCCTGAAACAGAGGCCCCTCTCCTCTCATAGTGGAGCCAGTCGCAGCCTCCCTCTCCTGTGATGGATGTCCAGTTTGGAAAAAGGCCTCCTGCTGCTCCTGATGGCTCACACATAATCATCAGATCTGGGATCAGGTTCCTCGAACCCCTCTTAACCTCAGCAAAGTGAGGCCATGAAAAAATGGCTGACTCAATGTCAGCAGCTATTAACAATGAGACCTCGTATCTCATACCGCCCGGTTAACAAGGCGACTAAAGGGGTCAGACCCCTGCGTCTCCTGGCCGGCAAAGCAGCACAACAAAGTGTAAGGGCTGTTGAGTGTAGCTGCAGAGCGGAGCTACAAACTCCCAGTGAGAGAGAGGAAAGAGAGGACATCATCTGTTCTTATTTTACCTTTTGTCAAGCAGCATGTGGAAAATGATCTTCACTGTGAGTTATTTGCAGAGCTGGATTCCGTGTTATTTCATTCCCGAGCAGAGACATAACAGAGAGGGTCTCCTCTTTCACGCAGGTGGTCCTTCGGCCTTGTTCAAGGGCGCCGTATGCGCTGGGGCAGGGGTGGGAGGGTACGCAGGGGGAGGGCGGGGGGGGGAGACACAGACAGATGCATGTGAATTTAGGTAATGGTGTAACATTTCAGCGCCTGCTTTCCTTGGCCACCCCATGTAAAGATAGTGTTAATTAATTTGTTTGCTTTGCTTTCAAGCACTAACGAATGGAGCCCTCCAGGTTTTTGAGAAGCCACTAGTATGCAAGGAACACAGTCTAAAACCAACATTTGTTGTATAAATTGCTTGCATATGTTCTTGGGAGAGAGAGAAAGATTCTTGTCATGTAACACCAACAGAGATGTCCCACTGTTTTTTTTTTTTTTTTTTCTTACTTGATGGGAAAACCTGGTAGGAATATTTTAAGTTTGCCTCCAACATTTTGGTTTAGCAGTAAATTATCCATAGTCCAAACTTGTGGTTACGCTGTTTTCATTAGTCGGCTGACTTAAATAGAAACTGGAACACTAAATGCTGGATTTCATGGTGTAAATTTCCTACTTATCCATGATATAAGTAGGGTTATAAACTAATCTTTGTCACAGCCACTGATGAATTTACATCTTCAGGATTGTGCTGCATGATGAATCTAATTAATTGCAGCCTCACGTTACTCTGCTCCTGCTGCACGAGTGACTAGCTGAAAGCAGCCCTCACTATCTGAGCGATGTTCCACCTGTCCATCCCCTCTGATGACTGAGCTGCGGTGTAATAACGTCAATAACAGCTCGACTTGTGTTTCTCAGCTCTGTAGGGCTGCGGTCTGATGTTAGAGATTGTATATGCGTGATCATGATCCTGTCTGATGAGGGAACAGGCCCTCAGAGCGAGACTATTATTCTTACAACAACACAGAGCAGGAATCTACCCTCAAACAGATGTTAGGAGCCCTTTGTAGAGCCTTTGGCACGGAGCCCAACCCTACCTATCTGCACAGCTATTTACATGGCAATCCAGCTGCTCAGTCTCTCTTTTTCTTCTTCTCTCTCTTTCACCCCTCCCTTGCCCTCTCACTCTGCCTGTGTCTTTACATTTACATTCCCCCCCCCCTCTCTCTCTCTTTGCATCCCTCCTTCTCTCCCCTCACTGTTTGAAATCAAATACCCCCTCTCATATAAACTTTGATCAATCAAACATACTAATTTGTTTAGCCGAGGAGACAGTGACATACTGATGCAGGTTCAGTTACACAGAGATGAAAAAGGCCAGGCGTCCCGTATCTCAGAATATCTCAGTGCTGACGCAAACCTTTACCCCACACTTTATATTTAGTCATTCCCTTTCACAGAAAAGCCAAATATATCCCAAAAAGTTCTACCTGCTACGCTGACTTATTGTCCCCTCTAGTCCAAGCAGATGTGGGAGGGCAGGATTTATAATGATAACCGTTCCTGGAATCAGAGTTTATATTTGCTCTCTCACTAATCTTCTGAGGTGATATAAAATCCTTTGCACTTCTATTTTAGCCAGCATGGCCTTTGATATGTGCTCAGCTGGAGGAAAGTCATTCGTTAAAGTCATTTATTTAATTTGATTTAAGTCATATATCAAATTCACAGTACTTAAGGGACTGTACATAAATGATATGAGTAGGGAGAGGGGCTGAATGTTTCTCTTTATAAACAAGAAAGACCCTCCCCAGTGTTAAGACATTTTTGTGAAAATTGGAACAAATTCCCCTTAATGTCTGACAATTATATAACAGTACAAAAATGATATAGTTAATTTATAGCCCTGATTACTAGAGGTAGATTAGGATTTTGCGATAACCCAATTAAACATTATTATGCTAATTATTTACTTTAATTTCTTTGACAATTTGCAATAAATCTCACAGGAAGAATGAAATAAAATCTGAAATAAAATATAAAACTGCGATAAGAAAAAGTTAGAAGAACCTCCCAACGACTACTTGCAAAGACTTTTTTGACCCCACCCTCCCTCTAATAATTTGTGTACAGTCCCTAAAACAGGAGCCAAATTGTGGTTGTTGAATCAGTGAAAGAAGTGTGTATATATTTATCCACTTATATAGGGAAAGCTCTTAAATGTGTAGCCCTTGTGTGGTTCTGACACTTTTTGTTGACTTCGTTGTCATTTTCATAATCCATAGGGTTTAATACCAATCACAATGACTTTAACTATGCAAAGCAGCGCAGAGTTTTCTCGCTCAAAGGTTGGATCTGCTCCTCATTAGCAGGCAGCTCAGTGGCTGCATTATCACAAGATCATAATTAGACGAGCAACCTTCATGTAAACGAAAGGAAATGAAATCAAAGTCCGCCGGGGCCCTGAAGCTGGCCGGCTTGTCAGTAGAGGGTGCTGATGTTTTCCCCTTTCAGAGTCCAGCCAACATCTCAGATTGCCTCAGAATCATGCAATGTCACGCTATGACAAATGGAGATACATTAGTTAATTAAAGTGGGGAGTTCAGAGCGGGGTGACACAGGGCGTCCTTTTTTTTGTTGCTTTCATTCTTAAACATTCCTCCGTGTCACGATACAAAGGCAGAGTCCAACTCGCTGACTCTCCTGGCGTGAGTGGATGAGTTCTTTCTCAGTTTCTGTAATCAAGGCCGCTTCAGCTTCTGACGTAGTCTTGCTGCTACACTCCCCTCCGTTGTTGACTTAAGTGAACACTCAGATCTGGTTTATTAGTGGAGGTAATTTACTGTCTAGAGTGATTTACAGTTTGGGGTTATTGTGTGGGCCTGTGCATGTGAATGCTTAAAGTTTGTTTACCAACTTTAACTTTAACAGAAGGCATGTCTTTTGCGTGCTCATTGACATTAAACAGGTTCTCCACCAGAGACATTATAATTGACTTAAAGTGATTTTTGGCAAATGAGAAAACGCCAAACGAATTATTGGGGGCAGCGGGTTCATTGTTGATGATTTGTATTGGGAGGCTAAAATGAAAAAGAAAGCACACAAACCCACTGTTTTCATCTGAGGTCTTCAACTTCTCCGTCTTTGATGTCATGGGGGCGAGTAGTTGTTAAGTTGAGACAGTGTCTCCGCTGCCAGAAACAAGGCTGGAGGCTGAGACAGGTGCACCGCGTTCATCACATCCTGATGGAGGAGGCTGAGGGCCAAGATGTTGTTCTCAACATATTGGAAGTGTTTGTTAACAGATGGAGACATGTGCTGGCAAACGTTACCTCACTTTGTCCAGAAAGAGGGGAGAGAAAAAAGATGTGGTGGAAAGCAATGTTTAATTTCCAATGGCACGAAGGACATCGAGATAGAAAGAAAGAGAGAGATAAGAGAGACGTCTATCAAGATCTAATTTGAATATTTGCTTCTCCAAACATTGAGGTTGATTATAATATACTAGTTGTAAGATCTAGCACAAAAAACCTGTTTATGCACTTGTGTTGCAACTGTCAATCTAGTCTGATAGAAAATGGTCGAGACATTGTTTATTCACAGGTTTCGACTATAATATCCAGCTGCAAATTGTGCAAAACCACAAGCAGGTTAAGGATTTTCCCTCAGGAAATCTTTTTTTTATCCAATGTCTGTCATACTTCTCAAGCTAGTTTTAGTCACATATGTTCCTCCCCAGTCCACTCCTCTATCTGTGTTTGTATCACAGCTTTATTTCTCTTGTAAGGTCATTCAGCTACAGCTGGCATCAATATGGCAGGGCTTTTTTCTGTCTGAGTCCAGCGCTGGAAAGTTATATTCATAGGGCTAATCAGTTTAAAAGATAATGAAAACAGAGATTGTTTACAGAGATTAGGCCCTTGGAAATGGAGTAATCAGTGCTTTGAAAGGGCACTGACAGCGGCGGGCTGGATTACTGTCTGTAGAAACCGAGCAACGCTGCTCTCCATCTCTAACAAGCTCTCAGAGCCCTGATGTCATCACAGATAGCAGATAGAGTACCCTATCCTCCACTCCTCTCCATTTGCTCCTCTTTGCTGGAATGAAACTACTCAACGTTTAACAGACGGGGCACCTGTCAGCCAGATGTGTTTGAGTAATGAACAAAGTGTAGGATGAAGTAAGCGTTTTGACAAAAATGTCCACAGAAAAATTAATCATAGACTTAATTTATTCTCAGCCCACATTGAGATATGTGGGATGATTTATGTGACAATGGATTGATTTATTGGATGCTGGGTTACTGTTGGAAAGTCACCAATTCAAGCCTCTTGAAATATTTGTAACATTTCACGCTTTCATAAGCATATGGATCATACTTATTCTGATATAAACTGCATGAATAGAAGCCAGATATGCAGTTTTTTTTCCCTCTTGATGGTAGGTTTTAATTTGTGTGGCTTACATAGCGTTGTTTGTTGGCCGAGGTTTTCGATCCGGTTCCCATTTTATTGATTGGAGAGACACATGGGGCCCCAGTTTAATTGGGGAGGGGTTCCCTCATAAGAGGTCACTCCAGAAAAACCATGAAAGTCATTATCAGTATCTCAGATCTCATCCAGTGAGTGGGGGGAACATATGTTTAGGATTTGGACTTATACAGGGTTGCCCCCTTCACCAGCCAAACATGACTTGTATCCCTTCGTAAACTGGGCGCACAGTGCGAGTAAGTACGTAGCAGCATGTCTTCTGACAGAAAAAAGATCTGGGAGGAAGATAGATAGTGGGTTTGTGTCCAAGTAGATAGTGGGTGTGATGTGCCAGGACAAGCAGTAGAGCTGCTCGTTTTCGGCTCAGGATTTGACTCAACATTTGGCCGGACTTGAGTCTTTCTGCTTTTCAATGAGGGAAAGAAGAGAAGAAATAAATTCCCACCTCCATCCTTATCATTTTTGCTCCAGTATTTGATACCATTTACTGTAAATATACAAATGAAAAAGATAAGAATACAGAAAAACAAAACCAAGGCTACTTGGTGGCTTTGTTCGCCCTGTGACTGATCAGGAAGACTTTAGGGAAGGGATCCTTCTGGAGAGAAGAGGATGGGTGGGAATCTTTTGTCTCAGTCTGAGTCCACTTTTGGCGACGATGCGCTGTCAGTTGAGCAGCCCAGCGAGGCTAACCCCCGGCCCTCCGCCTCTGACCAATGACTCTGGCATCCTCGGCTCTGGCACTGCAACGTCCCAGGGGAATCTTTATTCTGATCAGAAAACAGGGCAGAAACCTCCTATAAAGTCCCACAATAAAGTGAAACAGAGACTTCACTGGAGAGGCAAAGGGGACAGATCACCATAAAAATGTAATTTATCATCCGGGATTCTACTTTTACTGATCACATTTTTCCTACAAGATACCTTTCTGTACTTCAACAAAGAGCAAGCCATGACCTTTTTTTTCTGTCCATGCTGCTGCTGTCCCATTTCAGCCATCTTAAGACTGATGTAAAGGTTTGGGTTTGTAAAGCACTGCATGTATTCTAGAGGTATCCATTAGTGTAATGCCGTTGTTTAGGAAATCTGGCTGTTTGATTGCGAAGGAGACCCTGACAGTGTGCTTGACAAACAGTCGACTGATCCATTTCCTTCCCAAAGGAGAATGACAGGGGGCTGCCTTTGCTGCGAGCGGCCCCACTGTGCTCCTATAAGAGCCGAGAGTTGGGTGGTCTGTCCATCAACGGCAGATTTGGGGTTAGGCCTGAGAAAAGCAGCTCACCCATATCAGTTTCAAAGAGTGAAACCCTAAGCGCCGGCCGCTCTCTGCCCGCTGCAGCCTTAAATGCACAAAGACACCTGTTGTTCGACTCTCATACAAAGGCTTAATCAATCTAGGTGTTTGCAGCCAAACAAACACAAATGCCATTTTGTATTCCGTTTGTTATGTTTCACGTGATTAAAAAATAAACTGTACACGTTTGTGCTTTTGGCCAGTTTCATCGATTGGATAACAATAGCAAAGCACTGATTACACAGAATTTTTAACATGAGCGCTTGCAGTATCGGGAAGCTATTTGTATTAGTTATGAATTTCCATTCACTGTCAGTCTGCAACATGAATAAGTCAGTAATGCTGTGCAAAGCCGTAAGTCCCTTGTAGAAAGGGAATACATTTTCTGAGCAATAGGAAACTTCAGCGCTGCAGGACACCAGGATCCACGTGCCATGTCCTCAAACCCAAAGCACATTTGTGCAACTCGCAAAGAAAAGGAGTCTTCCAAAATCTTCTGGCTGCTCCGTCCCTGTGGTCCACGCTGAACAAGCCAAGGATGTTTCCAAATGAAGAGTGATAACCACATCAAAAAAATTCAGCCATCGCAGGCCTTTTTGATTAATGCCAAAAAGACCTGTTTGACCCCCATATTTGTCTGAGTATTTTTTCTTCTAACACACCGGTTAATTCATTTCTGAGTCAGCAAGCTGAGCCAAGCTGAGATGATGTTTGCTCGTTGCCATTGTAAAGACACTATGGTGCTTGGTTCATGGCTACTTCTCCCTCTTACTTCTTACTTGTTATGAGAAATAACACCCGCAGTAATTTCTTTGATTTTCTTTGGACAACATTGGTTGATCGTGTTTCTACTCGGGGGAGCAGCAGCTAGGCGTCGCCGGCTCGTGGAGGCCAACGATTACATTTTTATTCAAGTCAAACAAATTGAAGCCAAATTTGTTTGGTTGAAAAATCAAATAGCATTATATACATAAAAAAAACACGAAACAGTTTGGGTAATCTAGTAATAGTATCTTGTGTTGGGCTTTGCAAATCTATAGCAAAATAAAACATTTTGGAAAATTGCTATTAAATTTGAATTAAGAGCATCTTTGTTCTACTTCCATTATACATAGTCATCTCAATAAACAGGGGCTTGAAATCCAGAATTGCACTTTGTGCCTGCCTCTGGCTGCTGTAAACAAGTTCTTACAGCACAACTAGGAAACAACAGTGATTTTATTGGAGTTAGTTTACATGAAGAACGCCTAATCTCACACCCACTGGCTGTATGTTTGATGCTTTTTAATCCAGTAGTTAAACAATTACAATTAAGAGAGACTGAAGACTGTTGTGGAAAGATGGGATTGGTTTCTACCTAAATCTTTCCAGTAGAGGGGAGGGCAGATATGAATAGCTGTGGTAATTTGATGAGGCGCTGCCTCTCTTTGGGATCACACACTGAGAGAAGGCCTTGTTTAAGTGCCAAATGGATTTATGGATTCAAATAGGAGTTTTTTATTTCCTTGTTTGAGTCGATGTGCAGGGGATTAGGAGGGGAAAAATGTGGGCAAAGATAAAAGTAGTTATCAGACACACCGTTGTGGAACAAAGGCTCTTTGGTTTACCTGCAGGTTGTTCTGATTTTCCATTTTGCTTTGAACTGTGTCTTTATGGTGCAATTTTGGTTTAGTTGAGAGTTCAAGAAGTTTAGTTTTATTTGTTTGCACAGGTAACAAAACACCCACACAAACACAATATATGCATTGATTAAAACACAGTTGAGCTTGTGAGGATTAAAAAAACTAAATGATTTATAAAGATAATCCCTAAAAGAAACAAAATCAATTGAAATTAATCTGCATAGACTTTGAGCAAAATCAAAAGGTCAATGTGCAAATGCAATAAAAAAAGAGATCGTGCGAGTGTAATTGATTACATATAGCCTATTAATGTTCTTTGTCCGCTCTTGGGAGGGTAGGGGGAGACACACCTGGCTGAGATCTGAACCCTACTGAGTGCACGTTTCTACTTTCACATGGTTTTCCCACATATAAAGTAAAAAAGAAAACACTATTACATCTCCCTCATTGAGAAATTCTGGATCTATGGCTATTCATGTATGCACATTTCAAAGGCCTCGCACTCTGCCCACCACCGCTAAGTGAGCTAGGATCAGAAAAAGCTAGTAGAAAAATCGGAGAGATTCAGCCATAACGTTACATGTTTGAGCCTCAGTTGAGTTGTTGTGCACCGAATTCGGCGACTAGCAGACGTATCGGAAGGGTTAGTGTAGTTAGCATCTTTTATTCGTTTGTGTCGGTGTTTACGTATTAGACAGCGATTGGCTTTCAAATTTGTGACGTACCAAATCTAGTTTGTCCTGGTAAGTTAGAATCTCAGATTTCAGGGAAGTTCACATACATCTCGAGGAATGTGAATACACCTCTCTAATGAAACACTTTGCGCAAATATAAGTCAGTACAGGCAATGTCAATGCATTTAAATGTGTCTTGTATCCAGGTTGTATCTATAGATGATTTAACCTCTGAAAAGGCTGAGCAGAAGCCTCTGGAGGCCGCATTACACATGGGCTCGCAGCGAACACATCAGCCTCAAAATGTCAACGTTTAGGCGGAGAGGACAAAGGACAAACATGACTCTAAGGTACATCTACATTTGCACACGCAGAGGGATGAGGAGAAGTGATGCTGAGCGCAGACAGCGTGGTGACAGGTGATCTTGTTGGAATCAAACCCTCGCTCTGACGCTCCTTTGTGTTCCCAGTGGGCACAGGTTCAAATGTTTTCTGCTTTTTGCATGCTTGCGTGTATGTGCACATATGTGCTTTTCTAAACTTGAAAGGACTTTCAAAGTCACAAGTGCTTTGGTATCCCCGCCCTTTTCACGATCTGAAAGTCTGACAACATCGCGTTTAAATCATCCTCTGATATCATCGACTTTATTTGATGTTTCCAAAAAGTTAGAACAAATCAATCTCACAGAGTACACAACATCAGCCCGCTGCCAGCCACACCAGATTGGATATGAGACTCTGCTGTCCATCGCAGACCAAAACAGCAACTTAATGGATGAAATATGGAACAATTTGTCATGGCATTGTGTGTATTTTGACTTTAAATATGCTCTAATTGGCTTTTTCGTGTGAGGCACAAGTGAGGTTATTAATTATCACAGTCTCTCAGCTCTAGTAAAGGCAACAGCTGCATTTCGAGGACTTGCAGGCAGCTTTGTATATAAAGAGAGGGACGGAAATAGACCTTTGCGCCTCAGAGGGATGTGTTTCTCACAAACTGCCATCAGAGAGCTGAAGTGACGAAGAGAAAAAGTGCGTAGGTCTAATTGACCGATAGCTAAGCTTCACCCCCCTGTTGCTGCGACTGTCAAGGTTACAGACCAAGGCCAAATGCCCTTCCTCGCGATGTTGACGAAAGTAAAAAATTATTTGTGTATACGCCCTGTGATTCGGTTCCGCTCAAAAATCTAATGTGTTCTTCCTTGCCCCATGATACACCCTTCCAGTAATTGTCATGAAAATCGGCCAGTAGTTTTTACGTAATCTTGCTGAAAAACAGACAAACAAACCAAACCAGAAACATAACTTCCACTTTGTGGAGGTAATAAGTACTAGTCTACATACAGTATAATAATGTGCAGTATGAAGTCCAGATGCACAAAACCCAATGATTATTTGTGAAGCTGTGTGCACAGATTTACTTCGTCCAGGGGAGTGTCTAAAGTAACATATGATTGGTACCCTCTGGTGCCCCCCCCCAAAGCCATTGGGCTAAAGTACCAGGGGCCATTCCAGGTCTCGAGAGCCTGCACATTTTCAACAATGTATTTATATCTGATAGAATTTTTTGATTTCCCATGGACCCCCCACCCCCGACTGGTTCTTGCTCCCACCTGTGCCACCTCATTTAAAAATCCAGGAATTGCCCCTGGCTTCAACATGTGGAGAAATCCAAAGCTCGACAGGCCTGCCATGCCCGGGCAATCGCTGTTCGGAGAGAAGGAGAATAATGGACAGTCAGGCAACAATAAGAGAACTACTGATAGTGGGTGACCTTAATATGTTGAGGGAAACAGAGGAAATAGGCTCCGTAGTAATAAGTAAAATTCCTTCTGTTGAATTCAGTATTAGGATGATGGAGACAGAACACACACGGCGGCAGCTTCTTCGGAAGATATGAGCATAACCTTTGAAGTGACTGGTGACAGTAGTTCATATATCTGGCGATGGTTTTGTCAGGTGGACGGCCGTCTATAAACACATTCCAGAGGTCCAGACATAAGTCATTTTCCAGGGAAGGTGGAGAGCAGTGATGTTAAAATCACAGGCTTGTTTAGGTTTTGCCGAGTGATCACTGCATTATGAAACTTTACATCTCTGACCCTGGGGTCTGGAAATGCCCACGTGGACACATGGCTTTTTCATTGTCCTCACAAAGCCCGTCTATTGTCTGCCTCCTCTCCCTGTGTCTCAATCAGAGACTCTGACGCTGCTCTGCGGATGCACCTGGCCCATAAGGTTTCACTCATACAGAATATTAAAACGCTGACAAAAAGTTAAACTGAGTGGTGCTGTCGTCTTTTAGCAGACTGCTCTGTGGTGCAATATTAGGTGCTATTGTCCGGACAGGGTGAGCAGTCAGTAAGATTTAAAAACAGCATGGTTTTTATTGGGGGGTATCATATTTTTGGAGGATTATTTGATTTGGATGGGCTGGGATGAGGAGGCGAGGTGTGGAAGAAGTCTGAAGGTGGCTCTGACTTTTGCTTTTAGTCTCAGCTCCTGCATAGGGGCACAGACTCGGTGTGGATCGGCCCAGTCATGAGCCTAACAGATGTGGCCTCTCTCTGTTCCTCGTCCAGGCTGCCGTGGCAGTCGTTCAGTTATTCTCTGTCAGAGGTTCAGCCGGGGAGTACAGGTCCGGGCCTTGCGTGCGCCCTCCCCAGTGTTTACCCTTCATCCTGTCAGCATGGCAGGATACTTGGCTAAAAACAGCGAGCAGCTGATGATGTCCAGGACTGATAGAGGTATCTGCTTTCATTAAGGAAGACTCTATTAGCCAATGGTGTGAATTTAACATTTGTTCTTTGGGGCCAAGCCTCAAATAAATGAAAGGTTATCTATAGCTCTCTAATTAAAACCACCTTGACTCTCTTTCTCTTCCCTCCCCGTCTCTCTAGTGAGTGATTTCATGACTTTTGTCCGTTGGCGTCACAAGAAACAGATGTGAGCGAGATTCCTCCCGGTTTCTGTTTTCGATCGAAAATGGTCGGATTGATGACATTTTGTTTGCCTGTGAACATGTTCTTCATTGGATTTATGGAGTGTCTCTCCGCTTTCAAAACACCTGCTGCACTGGGGCGGACAGCAAATCAAAGTTGAAACTCTCTCCTCTCTGACATCGGCGTACAAAGAAAAGTCAAACGAAAAAAACACGGGAAAGAAGACAAAGTGAAAAATATGACTTTGTTGACATATGATTTGTGAATAGTTCATAACGCTCATCAACCAGATAAATGTGTGCCGTGGAGGCTAAATTATCCAGTCTTTATCATTAATTTACACCCTATAAAAAATATTATCTTGACAAATGACACTATCTTCAGCACAGTGTACTCAGGGATGAAATATCACTCATTTATCTTGTTGCTTTATTATTGCAGCCTCCAAGAATCTTGTACTTTCATTTCCTTACAACGTAACCCTGCATAAAGTGTCGGATCTGTATAAAATAAACAATATGGCATACATTTGAGGCTACACATGAATCATTTGTGTGGTTGTCAAAGTGTAATTTCTATGTTAGAATTCCTTTTAGTATCAATGAAATGCAGTTGAACTTGTCAAGTAGAAAAACAATTAATGTTGGATCTAAGTGTTTTCTCTGATTTGTGTTTAACCTGTGGTTAACCTGATAACTCTTAGAGCAGCTCTGGAAAGTAGAATCCTCTATTCTTTCCCCGGCTTCAGAAGCCCTGTCACTTCACATTAGCGCTAACAGTCAGCTGCACCCCGGCCTGCTCTGTCTGGCAATCAGCTCGAGAGTCTGAAACACCTGTTCATGTTAGGCAGTTTCCATGGAATATTGCAGTAATTCCATCAGGAATTGATTGGGATTGGGGGAAAAAAGCAAGAAAGGGGAAAACAAATATGCGCCTGCACATACAGTAGACTCGATTGGAAAGAATGCCACTGTTTGTTTTTTCAAGAGAAGGAAAAACCTCTCCTCTTTTACCATGGGAGATTAATGAGGTTTTGTGATATGAGATGGTCTGCATGCACCGCTCCCCCTCCCCACCCTATTTATGGGAAATAAGTCAAAGTTCAAGCCTTAGCTTTAGCTCTATATTCTCATTTAGAAAAACTACTTGCTGTTTGAGATTCCCTCCATATCCAAGAACTTTAAATCAAAATTGGACAAGGCAGAGCAAATTATACATGAAGCCTCTCAGCTCCTCACACAACTTTATGTCTTTGCGGTATTTCCTGTTAGCTGTTTTTGGACGACATGAGTCTCTTTTAATTCCCCCCAAAGCCCAAAGAACTCTCTCCACTTTCAGACACTTTTATAATCCATCACTTTTCCTCAGACTGTTTTTCATCAGTGGTATCTTTATTGACACACGAATATGCACTTGCTCATAAAGTTTAGTCATCCACTCGGGTTTTAGCTGTTGCAGGAGTGTTTCATCAAGGTTGCCCTTCAGATCTGTGAGAATTATTCTCTCTCTGGCTTCTATGTTTCCACCATTTTGATAAATACAATTCCCACTCCTTCCTGAGGGGAGGATAAGTGTTGCTGTTATTGCCGGGGTCGAACACGCTGCAGGGAAGACATGATATCAAAGGGCTGGGGAGGATTTGGAGAGTGTGGAAGCACACCTCTTGGGCCCAGAGAAACACAACTCTTCACACATCCATCATCCCACAAGAGCACTATTAACATCGTCATTTTTCACCCAGCGGAGGACAGAGCGTCTTGCTCAAGAAGGATTTCTCCTTCCGAACATGCAATCTGAATTCCTTTCAGAGCATCCCTCTCATAACCTCGTCCTTGGGCGTGTTATTTGTTTTGACAAGTTGTACTTAGGAGCAAACTACGGCCTCTAGTGGTTACCAGACAACATAATGCGATATGTGAACGATAAGATGAAACAAGTTGCGTGTTTTTGCAGCAATTACATGTGTAAAAAAAAGTTTTTCCATGCTATGCATCTTCAGTATCAAGGTGGAGTGGTAATGACTGAAAATTTGATATTTTCTGATAGCAATCTAGAGTAACTGACGGAAAACGATGTGTGTGCGGTGGAACTTTCCGCCTGATCTAGGAACAGCTTGTCATGTTACTCGCTGTTTACTTTGTCTCCTCAACCTGCTAAGACATGAGATATTGTCTTCCCACTCACAGGTATTCTACAAGCTGTCTCCCCTGAGCCTCCACATACACACGCGTGCGCGAACAATTTCCCCCTGTGTTGATGGGTGAGCGAGATAAACATTCCTCAGTCAGGAGGTGGAGGTGCCCTGAAGGATTGTGTGTGTGTGGTGTGTGTGTGTGTGGTGTGTGTGTGTGTGTGTGTGTGTGTGTGTGTGTGTGTGAGAAGAGAAAGACAAAGGAGTCATTTCACTGCAGTTTTTTCTCTGACAAGACAGTGGACACAATCAACTGTAATCCCTCCTGTTGCAGTGCAGTGCAGGACAGACACACACACACACACACACACACGCGCGCGCAAACACACACACACACACGCGCACACAAAAGTTAAGAAAAAAGAAAGAGCTCTTCCTCTTGTTCAAACACACACTCAGGCAACAGAGACATACTCGCGCTGCAGAGCGAGGCCAGGTGGATTACATCAGGAGTTGGGTATTACTTCAGGTGATGCCTTGTCATCTGCAGGGTGTTGGTGTTATACATGGACTTATGCAGCAAACGCCAGGGAGAGGCATTTTGTCGAGGTGAAAGGCAAAAACAGCAAAGAAATAAACATGTTGTCAAGGCAATATCAAGCGTGTTCCCTCACGCCTGCGACTGGCAGCGGGAGTATTTCCGAAGCTTTGCCGCTGTTTCTCTACTTAAACACCTGTGACACACGATATGAGCAAAGCCTGGGAAAAGCATGGTTGTGGTTCCCGTGGGGAAGTTGGGGGGACAAGGGTGGGGATGTGTGTGAGGCCTGAAGAAGTGTGTGTTCGTGGGGTGTTTGCCATGCAGCCCAGTGTGCGGAGCTTAGGGCTGCTGGGGACTCCGGTGTATGTTCAGCTGGACCTGCAGGATGTTTTTATAAGGGAGGCGATCCCCTCCTGCACAACACACACACACACACACGCACACACACACAGACACACACACACACACACACACACACAGGTGCTTGCAGGGTTTAGCTCTGCACAGGGTTACGTGGTCAGTGCACCATGCGTCACTGCGCAATATGTTCGGTATGCAGTACGTAGGTCGGTCTCAGTGTAGCGGCGGGGCCTTTCCTGTAGCCTTCTTCTGATGTCTGCTTCATGGCAGCCAGGCCCGTACGCCTTCTCCTCTCTTTGCTGTCAGTCTGTCAGAAGGAAAAAACCTCCAGAAAAATCTGGAGGTTTGGTCTGCCCCAAAAGGCCTCAGAGGGACCTCCACTCACATGTTTCCCACAGGCAGCAGCAGGAGGAGGCGGCCTGATGCTTGCAGCCAGTTTTGTGCAGTTACAGTAAGTGTCTGGCTATTCCCCGCCAGGAGGAATAAATAAATAAATAAAGGGAACTCCACTTCATAACATTTTAATTGGCTTTGGAGGCTTAGCTGTGGCTCGCCTGTGGTTACCGCGGTCAGGCAAGTATGGAGCGCAGCAGCCACTGGATGTTTTAGGCTCCCAAACACACGAATGCTCTTACACACACACACGCACGCACGCACACACACACACGGAGCAACTTCACTCTCTGTCTCTCGCTCTCTAAAGGCCAAGAGTGCTGTACCACAGAGGTTGGCATTTCTTTTGATGAAACCACTTGTCGAAATCCAACTCCCTCATTACAACGTGTTAGAGCTGCTGAACACTGCAGCGAAACATCTCGGTGAACCAACCAATACCCTAAGTTATCTTCCAAACAAGTAAAATCCGACTGTAAACACACTGAGCGTGTTTCTGTTCAACCTCCCGTTCTGCAGCCCCTGTGTGTGTGCTGAGTGTTTTGATGTGTTTTGACTTGAGGCTTTTGCGGTGTGTGTGGCTCCCATGCCATTTGGAGCGGCACTGGATGGGATCCTGTCAGCATGGAGCCTCGCTGCGATGAATCCTGCAAGAGGCATCTGATGATGTCATTACCTGTAGGAGCTTAGTGTGTGTTTTTACATGTGTGTATATGTTTGTGTATTCCTTAGGTTTGGATATAGCGGGCATTAAGTGGCGTTTCAGAGTGGGCCCTCAGTTCAAGTGATATGATATCTGTACAAGAGGATTTCTGTGTGAATGTTTCCTGGTTCCCTCTGAGTGATAGGAAAAGTCTCCAATTAGAGCCTGAGCTCATGTCACACATCTGCTGATCCGATCCACCCAGCTCCAGGAGTTTCCTACCTATTTATGAGAAAGCCATCCATTCGCCTTCACGCCTCTTAATCCCCCAGCCTCCATTATTCCTGGGAAGCGCACTGTCACCATAGAAATCAAGAGCGAGCAACAGAAAAACAAAACAACTATAATGGAGGGAAAATGTAGAAGAAGAAAACAGGGAATGAGGCAGGAAACAATTGTGAAAATTCTCCAAAGGTTAAAGCACTGATAAAAAAAGAATATATATATATATATATATATATATATATTTATATATATAAAAGAGAGAGAATTGAAGAAAGAGAAAAACAGAATCGGCCATGAAAGTGTCAATGTGGAGTTTGTGACGCATTGTTGGTGCGGGGATTGCCTGCTCAAGCGAATGGGTCTCAGGGGCTCTTTATTTTTGAAGCTTGACTGCAATTTGGATAAGAGAGCCAGAGGTCCCAGGGAAGGAGCCGCCAACCCTGACAAGCTGCTGGAGGAGCCCTGCGCAGGGTCACTGAGTGAGCCCCATCCTCTCAGACAATACTCACATGCACCTTTAGTCATCTCGTGCAGAGGCTCATCAGTGTGTTATTGTTTAATGTGTCTTCTTTCCACCATTGCTGCCAGCCTCTCCACTTCTTTCTGTCCTCTTCACTCCACTTTAAAACAAAGAAAGACACTCACTGATATAGCCTTATTACTCTGACAAGAAATGTCTCAAACAATCTGTGGCCATAGAAACCAGAAAAATAATAAAAAGCAAAGAACTGTGAACAAATTAAATCCTGCAACATCAAATGCGAAGCTGTTTCCCGACTATTATCCTGTTCATGTGCATTCAGATAGACACGTGAATTGTTCTCCACGTACTGGTCTATGCATGTGCTAATTTGTCAGACTGGTGTTTGATGTAACGTAATAAGGACAGCGGGTGTGAGCGGGAGAGAGAGAGAGAGAGAGCGAGAGCGAGAGAGAGAGGGAGAGAGAGAGAGGAACCTGACATGTTCCTGTTTTGATCGGGAGATTCCATTATTACCGCAAAGGTTAAGCCTCCAGAAGGCTGGCTGCTGACTGGATGATGGGATTAGAGAATACATAATTGTTCGCCAGTCACATGTGTCATAAAAAGAGATGCCAAACCCTTTGTAATGAGGATTATGTGTCTTTTCCATGGATTCATTTCTCCGCTGTGTGACATTATTGTGTGCTTGGTGAGCTGTGAGAGCCTGTATCTCTCCCATCCCCACTGTCTTTGTCTGATTGCACACATGGGCCAACTACCTTGTCTTTCCACTGTGCACTCTGAGACTTTTACTGGTCAGCATGGATACAGAGCACCATTGGCCAAAACCCGTAAAACTAGCACAAGCATGTTTCATTGCACTACAAGGTGTGAACTAATAGAGTCTTAGTGTTTGGCAGCAGAGCAAACTGGAAGTGAACCCTTGGACCTTGACTAACCTCAGCAGATAATTGTCTGTTATTTTGACTCAGGAGAAGTCAGAGTGCTTTATGAAACCTACCGTTTAGGTGTTTTATGTGCTGGACTGATGAAGCCCATAGTCTTCTTTTAAATGCCTGTGTGAAGCTGTTTATTGCTTAATATATTAATTGACTTTAAGCGCTCCCGCGGGCATAATAAAGTCAAATAAAATAGCCACAGTTGTATAAATCCTCCATCATAAGGTGAATACAAAGACAATATAAGAAACAGCAGATTCAGTCTGAGAGAGTACCATTTTCAAACAAGGCTGTTTTGGCACAACTTTTTAATAAGGTAGTCTTTATAAAGGGTTTACTAACTAATTACTTAACTAATGGTTAATAGATCATTCAGTAATGCTTCATAGATCAGTAATAAGATATTTCAAAGGACAACTTTTGGGTTGTCAGGCTATGGAAAATCAGGAAATGCAGGATGACCCTTGCTTTGCCCTGTTAGCTAATATCTATAAACAGATATCTGCGTATGAATGCTGAATCTGTAGGCAACGGGACAAGATTTTGGTATCGAAAGAGGTCTGGTTTCCATTTGTGGTCCGATTCGTATTGAACATTGGCAGAAATGCAATCTCAGAAATCAATTTAAGGGGTCTTACTTATAAAGAGCTAGCTAAACAGACAAAACAAGTGTCATGCTAGATGAGGATTTTATAAGACCTGGCAACACCAAAAGAGTTCTTCTTCTTAACTTATAACTGTTCTAAAGCAGTAGTTAATTATTTTAATAACCATAAATAAAATAATTTGTAAAGGTACCTTATTAGAAGGTCAAAAACTTCAGCAACTACAGTTGTAGTTTAAAGAAAACCTTTATTGTAAGTCCAAGACGTTTTGGCTATCATTAGGGTCGTGTAATATTGGTTGCGCAATATATTTTACTACAAGTGTTGCTAGCGTTCACATTATCACATGTGACACAGATGATTCTAGATGTGTGTCTGTGTTTGCAACAAAACGCTGCCGAGTGTAAATGCAAAGTGATCACTGGAGCACGCACTGAAATAAGTTTTGGCTGTGGTGAAAGGAAACATTAAGTCTTACTCTGCACAGCAAACACCAGAAACTGCATTAAACATTTCAGTCACATTGTAATTTTTACAGCCTGTTTTAGTATTGCTCATGACTCTAATGTAGGAGTGAGGCAATCAGTGTGCGTGAAGCTCAGGAATCCGAATGAACTTTGAAGTGCACATTCGTGTAATGAGTTTTCTTGCACGCCAGGCAGTTAAATTGTGGGAACTGGTGGACAGAGCGAGTCCATGCAGCCCATCAAGCTGTCTGAGGTGTTTGCAGGCTGAACTGTTAGCCTGACTGCTGCTGTGTGGACTGTATGGACTGCAGCTACAGCGGTCATGGAAAAGAAACGTGTGTCACTGATCTCTGAGCGGTGATGACAGTCAAAGCAGTTGTTTCTCACTGTCAACCGGAAATTGATAAATAATGTGATGCTTGTTGTAATGTCTTTTTAGACTCTGTGTTTAAGTTGATAAGTTTGTCTCTTTAACTTTAGACCAAAAATGTTTTTTTAAGGCTGGACTTAAAGCAACTACGATCAATATTTTTATATTAACAATATCTGGCATGACTGTCCAACAGTGTTTATTTCGTTAGCAAAAACGGAACTAAATATCCTGGTAAATTACCTTTTTTTTTTTTCCATGACTAAGATGAGGCTGTTTTGTGGTCAGTCAGTAGTCAGTGCTGTTTTCGTTCGCAGCAGTCATCTGGCTTCCACACACTTCCTGCCCAGAACCAAAACGATAAAGTTAGCTACAACAAGCTGCTGAACATCGTCTGGCATTTAGCAGCTAGTCGAGAGCCAAAGAAAGAGCGAATATTGGACTTACATTCATCAGCTGGATATAAACGGGACTGCAAATGAATGCTAATGTTGCTACGTCTCTGTTGGTTGTATAAATAGACAACTGTTTGCTAACAAGTTATCCATGTCAACTTTAAAAGGTCATGTGAATATGTCAGTGTTGTGTTAAGCATCTCCCACTGCCAGTTATTGCAGGTTTGAAGAGTCATTTAACACCAGACTAAAAAGGCAAATTTTACTGCTCTTTTGAAAGTTTTAAGCCTGTTTTACCTCTGACCAGCATCACTGCTGGGTGTGATTGGTTGTGGGGAGAAGTGTGTGTTAATGCTCCTGTAACCACACCCAACAGGGATGTAATGGCGTACACCTGTACATCGCTGCAGCAAGGTGTAAAGTTAAACAACTGGAGGTCATCAAAAACCAGATTTATTCAGGGGGTGTTAAGCTACTCTTCACGTGTTCATTTTAAGTGTCCAGCGTGTGTTTATGTATCAGTCATCATCAGTTATTTTCTGTCTATGATTCTTTTCGCGTCAGGACGATGTCTGTGATTGTGTGAGAAACAAACAGAAAAAGCTGTGAGTGTGTGCGGTCCTGCTAGTGTACTTCTTCAACACCCTGAAAAGCGTAAAATGGCCCTCAGTGGAGCGAGCCTCCACACTGCCTATCACTCCATTACCAGCCGCGCCGCTTGACTCAGGCCAATGTGCATAACAGCTGTGGAAAAGGCCTCATGCCTTTTCTTTAATAGAGTGTCCCCTTAGAAATGTTTTTCCTACTCTCCCCATTTTTATCAGAAGTATAGAAATACCCACCCACTTCTGTCATGTAAGATTGGTTCGCCTCCAAGTATGACATGATGGAGCTCATCTGGATTGAGTTAGGGTGGGGCACCCTGTGGAGATAGAGGGGACGGGAATGTCATTACTGAATCGATAAAGCCTCGTTAGCAGCTTGGGCTCACGGTGTGCAACAAACACTGGACTCTCAGCATGCAGTGCCCGTGTTCAGAGGGAGCCTCTGTACCATGACGGTGCACCATTTTGCCTTTAGGAAGCGTCCGTCTCCCCGCCTCCACCCCACCCCCGCTCCTGTTTCTGGTATGTTACTTGTGAACCACATGTTGCACAAATTTCAGCACCATTAAAGTGATCTCTGTTGCCGTTCGGGCCGTAAAAAACAGATCATTCTAGCAGGAAGCAGCAGATTTGGTCTTCTCCAGTATTTGGGGCTTGTTAGCTAGATGCAGGACGAGTAAGACACAAAATATATACCCTTATATATTTTGTAACTGATTTCACTTTCTTTCAAAACTAATTCAATACCTTAACTTACTAACTGCATTCACGCCTAAATAATCCTTGAACATCTACAGGAACTTCCCTGTGTACAGTCCCCACCTCCCTTGTCTGTCTCTGTTAACACACTAAACATGCTTTTCAGTCTCATTCAACAAAGCCAATAGAAACAGCTCCCGAGTCATGTGCTGCAACTTGTGTGCTAAGGTAATTCAGAGTAATTGGTTGCACGTTACAGAAGCAAAATCTCTGATGAGAGTCTCTGTGAAAACGTGTCAAGTAATGGGAAGCAACAGAGATCAGTAAACAAAATATGAGCGAGGAGAAGTGATCAAAAGAAGAAGAAATATGCCGCCGCAGCATGACAGGCGACGGTGAGATTGAAGTGCATTTTTCCGTAAAATGTGACAAATACAATCACGTCAGAGTAGAACAGTTTTGGTAACCCTATACACTACAACTCCACTAAATTATAAACTAAATTATATGTGGAAAATCTGCTTTCTATTTGACTGGATGTTATACGGTGAAGGAACGACAGTGACATCACAGGTTTATTGTTGTAATAATTTATTGGAAAGTATATGACCCCATTTGTAATATTCATCTGTATTTTCTTTCATGGGGATGCACTTATATTCATTCACTCATGACAGGCCACCCACTTACCGTACATGTTGTATTTCAAATATGGTACTTGCTTTCTGCAAGTGAGGTAAGGTATTGGATTCGGTATCAAGATTTCATCAAAGTTGTAACGGTGCATCCCTAATGTTGCACAAATAAATCCAGAATCTTTCTCATCCTTAAATCAGTTGCCACGGCTGTATCCGGGTTATAATCAGGCGTCAATTGTTGTTATGACATTCATGTCCGTGACGTATTTTGAACTGAGTGGAATAGGAAAATGATGCACGGAAGAGAGGGTGCACCTGTAACCTGTGTCCAAGGCCCGTCCAGAGTCTCAGTACGTATTTGTGTAGGTGTTTATGGTTCATTGGTCTGTCTCTTCCTGGTTCAGACTACGATTGTTTCCTTTTGCTGCTGTATCTGTAAATTCCCTGTTGAATGACATTTGAATTTTTGAATGACATTTCCTCATGAGGGATTTAATTATGAAAAGGTTAGGGTTCCATTTTAATCTCTCCAGCCATGTGATGATGACTCCCAATCAACCATAGTACATTTGAATGTTCGTAATAAAAGGTGATTTGTGAGGACACCTCTGTTCCTCTTCATCAAGGAGATCTCTCTTCTCTCAACCCCCTGGTGGCTATTTCTGGCACATTTTAGTCCTTGTAACCATTTATGCAAGCAGACGTAAAAGCATAGCTGAAATATCTGACATTTTCCTTAAGTCTTGTTTGATTACGTGAGAAAGGTTCTAATGAGAGACATCAGGCTTGTTTTCCAGTCGTTCTTTTGCATGTCGAACACTCAGCCCAGGACCCGCTGTCCCAGCCGGTCTTTGATGCCAGCGCAGAGCAATCAGACTAATTGGCCATGGCAACACTGATGAAACATTTCAGAAGGAGAGAAGGAGAAAAACACAGGCTTGGAAAACTGAATCAATATCATTAATCACAGACAGGAATCTGTTATTAATGGTGTGTGTTTTCTATTAGGGTCCGAACACAGACATTAGCCGTGCGCAGGGATGGGGATGGGGATCATCTGGCCGGTGCAGTGACCCCGGCTGTCCTCGGCACGACCAGACACAAGTTCAAAGCAGAGTGTGCAGCAGAGTTCACAGTTGTCATCCTCTAAAAACAAAACAAAACAGCCCGGCTCATCTCTATCTGTCAAGGTTACTGTGGATGGTACAACACACACCCGCAGGTGCAACTGCAAAACTGAGAACTTGCATAAGAGAGGGGTATAAGATGCAATTTCATGTCTGTATTATATGTATCAGGAGGAGGAGGTGTGTGTCCTTATATGCTTTAGACACAGCAGAAGTTCTGTCTTTGAAGGGCAGACGATATGAGTGTCTGTCAGATTCAAAACAGACGCAATCATCCTTCCTTTGAGCAAGGCTGTCTGGACAGCTGTGAGTGTTGCTCTTCTGTCTGTCTTCGTCAACCAGGTCATTATAAGTTGTGACATCTAGTCAGGACGCTAAGTTACACTTCACTTAAAAGTCCACTGTGTAGGATTTAGTGGCATCTAGCAGTGAGGGTTGCAGATTGCAACCAACTGAACACCACTCCGCTCACCCCTCCCTCTCCAAGCATGTACAGAACCGGGGGCCTTCAGGTCAGAGCCAGCGGTTGGTTTGTCCAGTTGCTAACTTTCTCTGTTTGTTGTTGGTTCTGTGCAGGTAGCGAACAAAATCCGTATTTTTTTGTTGAAAACAGCTTCCTGTTGTGGCCCCAAAGTTGTGGAGCAGAAAACCAATGCTATGAGCTCAAAGACGCTAAAATGTTCTGTAGAGCTGAGGGAGACTACAGATTCTCTGTGGTTTTGTCACTATGAGCAGCCACTTTCTTATACAAGTAGTTATATGTGGGCCGCTGTGGCTCAGGCAAGATACTGAATCCCAAATTGCTCCTGAAGGCATAGCCATTGGGGGGGGGGGTGTGAATGAGTATTAGATTGGATGATGATGAGCAGTTTGGCACCTTGTAAGCAGCCCTGCCATCAGTGTATGAATGTGTGTGAAAATGGATAAATGTTGGCATGTAGTGTAAAAGTGCTTTGAGTAGTCAAAACACTAGAAAGGTGTTATGTAAATGCGATTCCATTTACCATATGATCCATTATTAAATGAAAATATCGATTATAATAGTTTTTATATCATTTTACTGCACTCACGTTGAAATTCATGATTAATGATGTATGGTTCTAAATTAATAAGTACCAGGTCTTGAATTAGAGCATGGGCAAGGGTGGGAAAAAAAGCAAGACTCATGAGCATGAAAGATCCAGCAGTGCTCTGAGCCAACATGAAACATGAAAGGCCCTTCACAAGCTGGTTGAGACTTTATGAGAGCCCTGCAGACCAGTAAGGCGGCCTGGCCTTCAGTAACACATACAGGCCATAGCAGCCGTCCCATCAGTGGCCGTCCATCCACCAGAAAACAGACATTCCTCAAAGACCCTGCTTAACCAAAAAGAACTATGAGAGAACTACCTCAAGTGGAAAGTTTGCTATGCTAATGTGTTGAGGGACTGCAGGGAGAAGTGTCAAGCGTGAAGGGTGTATGGCTGCAGAGGCTAAATAGTTAGGCTGCCGTCCCAGCTCACAGCTTCAGCGCTGGTGCACTGAGGCAGTGCGTGCCTGTAACTTGCCAGAGGGTGGGAAGAGGTAGTGGGGTACACAGGAGCAGAACCGTACCCTTCCTCCCTCTCAGTCGCTTTCTCTTTCCCTCTCCTCCCTTTGCAACCCCTGACTTTGATGTAGCGCTGCTGCTTATGCCATATTTTTCTTGGCTATTGAATCCGAATGGAAAATACAATGTAACAAAGTCCTCGTTGCTGCCCAAGTGCATAGATTTAACTTTTTATGTGACTTTAAAGGATGAAGGGACTATTTGGAGGTGACACTGGCACTCTAATTCCCTCATAATCCCTAACTCAACACAGAGCTCTTTTGCGAATGAGAAGACTCTTCCACACTCTATCTAATAAAGGAGCTCCCCTTTGTATGGAGGTAGTGACATCACCTCTACAAGACGTGTCCATTATCAGCCACCTGATGACATGTGGGCAAGTTGAATTTGTTGTCATGGAGACGGAAACACTGCTGAATATACAATGTATATCTCTGTCTGCGAGGCAACACTGGCAGTGTGAGTTTACGTTAGTACGACTCTTGCGGCGGGAATTTTGCACAAATGCATATATTCTACATCAGGGTAAATCTCCAACACTGTAACTGATAAAACTGAAAATCAGCTGAAGATTAGCTGAAGCAAAACACCAGTAGTGCCATTCTTATTATCCTGAATTCAATCCAGGCCAGACGTACAACAGTTGCTCATAATATAAACCTTACATGACTATCCAAGAGAAACAAGTTCCTACTTGTTCAGTTGCTGTTTCCCACCAATGAATCACACACACACATTAACAAGTATTTGTCTTTGCACTTTTTCGACAGTGATTACTTATGTTGTCAAATGTATAATAGTCTCCGGAATGGCATGTTGTAGTAGGCGTTGGGGTCACTGTAGGTGTAGTCTGCAGTATGTATCTGTGTGCAGTGGGAACATCACGACTGGATGAGGATTTACAGTCACACCGAGACCCAAAGGACCCCGACTGAGGTTCTGTTAGGACCCACGAGAATCTCTTTCCAGGCAGCTGTCGGTCTGGCCGGTGGCTCCTGACAGCAGTGGGACTGTAACACTGGATCCAATGCAGGGGAGACAAAGTCAGCTGCCAGGGCTTACATGACACTGCCAATGGAAAGATGGAGCGTTTAAAATACATCAGTGGAAAGACCTTCAATGAAACCAGCTTTCCCCTACTGATAAAAGAAGCTGTTGACAAAGAAAAGCTCTTTGCACGTACTGGCAAATATGGGAAGACTTATTAATTGACTTCCTGTGGCATCAAAGTGATGGAAGGTTTTCATCCAAATTCATTTAAATGCATTATAACATAACAATGAGTTTTAATAAAAACTCTTGTCCCAACACGTTTTTAGCCAGCCTCTCATTCAGTCTACTTTGGTGGTGTAGACTGAAATATCTCAACAGCTATTGGATAGATTGCCATGATATCTGGTACAGACATTTATGTTCCCTTTGGTAATTGTACAACTTTTCATTTCATCGGGTCAAAACTTCGATTTGTCCAAGTTTTCACTTTATTACCAAATACCTGCGAAACTAATTTCCATCAGCCTCAGCTGTACGTTGTGTTTAGTGCCCATTATCAAATGTTAGCACGCAAACACCCTACACCAAGACGGTGATCATCGTAAACATTATACCTGCCAAACATCAGAATGATAGCATTGTCACTGTGAGCATGTTAGCATGTTGACATTGCTGTGCCAGAGCCACTAGCATGGCTGTGGACTCTCCGTCTTTCAATTTCACCACCTCTTTATATTTGTGACAAAGCCTACCTGAATCTACTTGAATGTACTCTTTGTATCCAGGGGGGAAAAGTCCCAAAATTGAGAAACTGCACAAAAATGTAACAACAACTTGCTGTTTATAATGGCAACAGACAGGTTTTTGTTGGTATTCATTTCTATCATCACAACTGGAACCCTCAGGCGTGATGCAGAGTTGTACAAATTGGGAGGAAATTTCTATGAGTAACAACTTGCAAGACACATGGTTTATGTATTATTTTCTATTTTTATAAGCAATGTCAGCTAATGAAGTGTTCTTGCTGGCATAGGCAGTGATTTGAGCAGATTTGTTCAGCTGCCTGTCTGTCTGTCTGTCAGTCTGTCTGCACTTCAAAGGTATGTATCGGATACAGCGGCCAGTCGAGGTTTTCTCGAGGGTGCAGACAAGGTCAACAACATGTGCTATGACTACCAACCAGCCCCCTGCGGCTGCAGACTGCATCTGTTACATTCCTCGCAAAACAGAACAAAACACGGTCGCCCCGTTTTTTTTTTGGTAACCCGGAGCATAAAAAAACACATTAGTGCCAACATCAAGGGGCTTTAACTGCAAAGGTTGAGCCTATTTAATGTGGTTTTACGACTCGGTGCCACCTTTGGCTGCCTTCTCTATCAGAGCTGGGAGCTCTCACTGCATTACTAACTCAATAAGCCCCTTTCCACCCCCATACACTTTCTATTTGCTCCTTATACCTGCAGCAGACCCCACATTCATGTATCTTCTTAATCTCTTCTACCTATGCTGTGTTTACCCTCCTGTCTGCTCCTCGCTCTCATTACTCCTCAGCCATCTCGCCTTTTTTTCTCCATCTCCGCCCACATTCATCTCTCTCTGTTCTATTTATTCCACTCTCTCCGTCTGCCTTTCTGCCCCTGTGTGTTACATTGGAGCATGGAAACAGATTCCCTTAAGTACCTGCTCTGGAATCTCCTCTGCGATGATAACTCCAGACCCTTTCCATGCAGAACTGGGAAAACAGTCAACCCAAACTCACATTTTCAGACAGGGGAAAGAAAAAAAACCAAGCCATTAAAGTGTGTTTGCAACCTTTGAAATGTAAATTATTGTCACTGATGGGGTCACCTCTCTTTTTACTCGAAGTATTCGTCAGAAAATTTATGAGCTTGTAATCTTGGAACGCATTCATTTATGTATGGTTCAAATGGGGTGTTCATAAATTACCATGCGCTACCATAGCAGGAGACAGATGAGCTGTTGTCACCCAGATTTTCTTTATGCCACATTACTGCTCTGTCAAAGCTTGTTTTTTTGCAGACCTGGCTCTGCTAGAGTTGCGCACATCTGGTTCCAGAGTGCTGACACTTGACTTGACCTCTAACAAACCAGGGCCATGTCCTCAGGTGAGTGTGAGCTATGCAATATGCTAAGGCAGGGACGACCATCAAAGGAAGGACAGGTAGAAAATAAGATACTGTATGTTGATTATTGCCACCTGGATTTTTCATTATCGCCTTTCACACAGTTGGCAATAAGTCCTATGTATGCTTAAATAGTTCCATATCATTAATCCTGAGACCGACTGACTGATATCTAGCGGCCATTCTGTGTGTGTATATAGGCACAGAGGTGTGTGTATTCATGAGGACGAGTGACAAGCACCCATAGTGGAAGAAGACTGATTTGGTCCCATGTGAACCTGACATGGTTGCGTCAGTAGGACTGGATCATCAGAACCCAATGAGGCCTTCCACTGTCTAACCCCGTCTATTCCCCACTGCACCATCATCAGTGAGTAATCTGTTTTCTGAGGCAGTATGGGGAAAAGGGATGTCCACATATTCTGGTTATTGCTCTTCTCCCTGCGTGCTCCGTCTCGGCAGAGTTTGATACAAGAAATTCATATCCTGTAGCAAAACATCCAAAAGGGGGTGGGCCGGTTTGTACTCATCAGTAAAACATTTCCTTGTGTGTGGTATTGTGTATGTTGTGACTGTGTCTGTGTTTCATGGAAAGATTAGCGTCCTTGGGGGACACTGGAGGCTGGCGCACAGCACAAGGCAAACAGCATCTAAACCTGTGAAATGATACACTTTCCAGCTGCCCTCTGTGTCCAGTTACTTCACTCTTTCTCTTCCCCAGCCTCTGTTTGTATCTCACCAATGGCACTTAACAACCACTTCCTTTTCACTCAGCCAAATAACACATATTGATACAACCAATTGTATTTATGGAAAGTCAGTCAGAGGTGATGAAAATGAGTCTAAGTGAAAGGATTGCCTTTTGTTCTCACTATCTCTGAGGAGAAAAGAGTTATCTCTAGATCAGATTTTCCATGAGTTATTTTCAGCGACGAAGAGGCGGTTAAGTTTAGACAGAGCACAGGCAGTGTTTTAGCTTTCAAAAGGGCCCTTGACAGCGACAAAGCTGCTACGATCGCCCTTTGATGTTCCACTCTGAATATTATCATGTGGTTAGACACAATGTATTATTTTATCACTTGGCAAAATGCAATTAATCTGTTTGACGACAAGTGCAGAGATCAAGAACAATGATCCTGATGAAATACGTTTTCAGTTTAGATCCTGTCAGCATCAAGGCAATGAAAAGATCTCCACGCAGGTTGTCAGGGCAGCATGTGACACAGAAATCGCCCATGAGTGCGTGACAAGCACACGGCGTAACAAAATTTCTTTATTAAAACGCGTATAGCGTTGGCCATTGACATTTCCATGATTGTTGAAGACACACAGGTCTCCACCCTTGAGCAGATTTATTTTCACACATGCTGGGTGAGGTGTCTGCAATTCCTCCCCGCCCTGTCATTGTTTGTTCTGCTGTTAAGTGTGAATATGAGCAGAGTCCAAGCAGAAATATAGCCTTGTTTAAAGGCTTCTCCTGCTCCGCTGAGTGCCGTTTGCTGATGTCACACTAACCCAACAGCTTTCCAGACGTCTGTGCTCCGCCGTGTCCATCAGTGGGGTGAGAACCAGACCTTGAGGCTCTGCAGTCGTCCTCAGAGTCAGAACATTTGGCTGTATGACGTAAAAAATAAAAGAAATGCAGAAAAGGCAAGCATTATTCTCCCTGATTCCAACATGACTTATTCATACATGCATATTGCACCAAAACAAGTTTCTAGATGTCAGGGCAATGCATTTGTGTTAGTAGGTTAATGGTCGAATGCATTAAGTCTTTTTCTGTGTTGTGTTAAGCTAAATTGCAAATGACGTGTGTGACCATGTTCTGTGAAGTCATAGCTGAGTTTTCTTGTACTGGTCTGTCTCTCTAATTACTCCTGTGCTCATGTCTGATTTTTGCACACACACCTTTTGTCTGAATGTGGGCAACTGCAGTACAGCAACTCTTTGATCACCTGGCCTCACACCAATGACAATATATGTTAAGATGAATGCAGTGCAATATGTGCTCCATATTGACTTCGAATGGATGCACACATTATGAATTCTACTGTCCAAACACTGAGACATGCAGGGACTGAAATGGAAATAAAACTCAACACTACAACTTTTTTTATAGTGTTGCAAAAAAAACTAAAGAATCAAGCCAAACATACAGTCTGCAAAACAAATAGTACCTCCGTTCCTCTTCCTCACACACACACACACACGCACACACACAGGCCTCCCAAATGAATCACCCTCCCAAGTGCTTAGCATCATCAGCATTCCCTGCACCGGCCGTGACTGCAGAGCACAACTGCATGACACGAGAGTCTCAGGGGTCAAATGAAATGCACACTCTAAGTGCCACTTCATCTTCAAGGCATAACAGCGAGCATCAGCTCAAGAGCAAACTCAAATAACACCGCACTGTGTCGGCCATTGTGCTCCTCTAGCCAGTTAACACGCCTGCATGGTGGTACATTGTGAACCAGGGTCCTTATGCACTTTTCTGCAGCCACGCATGACTTCTCCCCAAACTGGCTCTCCTCCAGCCCCTGCCGTCTGTTTACATAGGCTACCACCAGGGTGGCATGGAATGCACCGCCACCACGCTCTGCTCACACACACCTCTGAGACGAGGAGTCTGCCTCAACCTGCTGATATGAGCTGTTTGTGTTTTACTTTTACACGGGAGTAAATGTTTTGATTAAAAAGGCCGTTACTATTTTGCTAGTCACAATGGCTTTGTAGTGGAGGGGTTTTGCTGCTGTGCTGATGGATGGACGGCCGCTCCCTGCCTCCAGTGAGCGGTTGAATGAGAGGGGAGCTGTCATCGCCCGGCTGCCGACACTGTTGCCTGAAGAGAGAGGAAGACAGAGGGGGGTTGGGGGGTTGAGGGGGGTCAAAGAGAGCAGGAATTGGATGGAGAGCCAGCGACAGACGATGTGTTGAAGTGGGAGAAGATGTTAGGGAGAGAAGCAGGACTGGAGAATGAGAGGAAAGAACATGTGTGATGGAAGAGAGGAGGTCAGTGTTGGGTACAGCTCTCCTCACACCCCTATCCCAGAAGGCACTGCAGACAGGGAGTCTGCATTACGTAAAGGGGGGAGAGCAGGTGGTATTGTGAAGCACACGAAGCCTCTCTACGACGCCTGTGATCAACAGTCCTGTTGGGCTGTGAGAGTCCAATGCTCCCGTGACTCTGGGGTCCCATGACAAGTTTCACAGCATTCAGTAATGGGGAGACTATGACACTGGTTGTTACGCATTGTGTTGGACGACCACGTCAGAGGATGACGGCATGTCCTAAATCTTCAGAACAAAAGGAAGCAGCATCTCTCTGAAGGGATGGACGAGAAATTAACGGGATATATTAAAGATGAGCTTTTCCCGGCATAAGATCAGTTTGTTTCTCTGCTGGGTTTTCTTTTCTTTTTTTTTTTTGTCTTACAAAGACAACTGTGAACCATAAAAGCACAAGTCTATGTTCAAACAAGTCTAATTACCAGACTAATTGGACACCTTGATGTTCACACAACATCAATCCTCAATCTGCTTTGATGCAGATTTCAAAACTTGCATAGTGAGATGAACACTGCTCATGAGTTCATGTTAAACTGACATTTGACTGTAACCTTATTTATGTTCGAACTTGAGATTCTCTGAAGGGCAATGGTTAAAGGTGTGTTGTAACCTGCTTGGATAATGCGTGTGGCTGCAAGGATGCAAGTTATTGGTCTCACAGTGCCTCCCATTGGTGACTGCTACAAAGTGCATGGGGTATGCTGTATTGATGCTGTATTATTATTAAGTATTAAATGGTGCTCTTAGTTTCCTGTCATTTTCCCCTTTAGTAAGCATAAAGTGTTTAGAAAAAAAAGTGTAAACTTATTCTTAGTTTGCCGCTTTATGATCTTTATTGAATTTGTGTAACACGCTATGGATGGGAAAGATGCTAAAAGTCAGTGTGACCTTGAGTTTCCTGATTGCCCCTCTAATTTTTAAGTGATTGCAGGAGCTCGGCAGAGACTTTCAAATAGTGAAAAGATAATAATCTGAAGCTCAGCCGCAGTAAGATGAAGAAGCTGTTGGTAAATTTCCAAGAGAGAGAGAGAGAACTGACATCTGTCACTATCTGGTGTGAGCAGATGGTTCTAAACCTCAAATGGCACGGAGCGGAAGAAAACAAAACTCTTCTTCTCTATTAGTCACAGGCTTTTCCGCATGCAACTGTACATGTAATCAATCATTCCTTTAGCATTATTAGCTTTGGTGTTGAGGGGAGGCAGCATCAAGACAGGGGAGGCAGACAGGATAAACAAAGTAGTGAACAGGATGTCTGTCATAGGGTTGAACCTGACACCCTGCAGACAGTAAGACACAATCCTTTTTACCTCCTCTTTGAGGAGCTGCACAAAGCACCTACAGGGTCCACCTCATACCTCCAAGGTGTGACAGGAAACCACTTTCCAAATATCAATTACACTTTTCAGAACTTTCTGACCAAAGAGGCCTACACTCAGGCACCCGGGGGGAACTGAAGCAGCTACAAGCTGAACTACCTCTGACCCACACTATACTGCAGTATATGATACTGCTTGCACAGCTCATATATAATGATGATGGTAATACTTTATTGTCAGATCAAGTCTGACCTTGTTCTTGTATCACAGCAGCTCTAATTGCAGCATCAACAAAGACAACAAAAAAAAGACAAGAAATGTAAGACAAGAAACAAAGATACATACATTCAACATACCATTACGATCACCGCAGACTTATTCAAGACCCTTCAATATACATTTGATCTGGGATTAAGCTCTGTATTTAATTTTAGGATTGACTGATGCACAAAAGAGTGCTTCAGTCTAACCTTATTAAACTTAATCTCCGATTTGTATTTAGTTTATAGTATATGATATCTTGTGACCCATTAATGTAGAAATACTACACATGCAGATATTTCCACATATTTTTTTCCCATAAACAGATGTTAAACAATATTTTGTTATATAATCTACAACTCTCACACTGCATTTGTCATTGCCTGCTTGTTGTTGCTACTTATACTATTAATGTTTTTTTTTTTTTTACAGGTCTTTACTGGAATCTAATCTAATCATTTCTATAATATACACAACATGTCAAATTTCTGGACTTCTAAGCACTAATTTTCACTTTTCTTTCTTTCTTTCTTTTGACTCATGTTGTTGCTGTTTGTTGCTGCAATGCACCCGCAGTATTATTATAATTGAATCCAGTCAAATCTAAAAATGTAGCTGTTTAAGTGTGTGACTTGGGGAAGGTAGGAATAAAAGTAACTCAATGCAGTATTATCACATTAAAATAAAATAAGAAACAACCCAAGATGATGTAATTCACAGAGCGTTTTAATGGAGAAGGTGAACATCAGTCTCAATGTTGAAAGTAAATGAACTGCAGCAGTGACTTACACTCAAAGAATGTTGATCCAATTTTGTTCTTGGGAGGGCAAAACAATTAGGGTGATTTGGTGTTTGTGTATGTGTGTGGGGGGGCCTGACACAAATCCAGCTGGTTGTGTAACCTACAATTGTAGCACCCATGTTGTAAACAAGAGCACTTAATTGGTACAGTTCTGTTAAAGTTAGCTAGTGTTTGTCATCCCCACTCTGTCTCCCCTCATTTCTTGTCAGCTCTCTGCTGTCCACTATCTAATAAATCACTAGAGAACAAACTGGTGGAGTTTGTTCGTGCTCCGATGTGCAGGACCTTATAGGACTCATGTGAAAAGGCTGCACTTGCTGGCAGGAGCTGTAGTTGTGAGTGAGTTATCCATTTGTTGTAGGGTTGGCAGTTCAATCCCCAGCTCCTCCTGGTCAAATAACAAAGACCCTGAACCCCACATTGCTCCCAATGTACACCATGTATCAGTTGGAATAAAACTTAAACCGCCTTGTAGAAAAAAGCATCTGCCAAATGAGTGTAATGTAATGCTTCTGTACTTATAACTCCACCGGTGGAAGACGAGGCACACATTTAAAAAAAAGATCCATTTTACATCTTGATTTTCTGGTTAGAAAAAGTAATACCATAGCTCATATAGCAAACGTAATTCTTTATACATTTGGGACTATAGGCCAAGTCTGTATGCCAGTGCCATGGAGTAAAATAAACTGCCACCTGTGATTAAATTGAGTCAAACAACTTGATGTCTCAGGCAAAAGTTAACACTGATAGTGGATTCTTAAACAGAATGCAGATAATTTAGTGAAATTATTTAACCTTTGTGTTATAACTTTTTTGTGCTTTTATTTGTTATCTTGTCCTGAAGGACCCAAAAACTAAAGTAGCTAAATGGAATTCAGCCATCATTCATTTTAATATTTATACATTAGTATGCCATGCTTGGTTTGCTCTGACGTAGCCTAGACTGTGAAAACATAAAAAACCCTAGCATTTAGTATACAGAAAATAATTCATAAAAAGCAATAGTGGCATTATGTAAACAAACTGGGATTTATGAATGAATCATTTGTATTTATGATGAGGACTGATTTAGATTTTTTAAATTGGAAATTAATATTAATATATAGTATTTTCTTAGCAGTTTTAGTATGGGGACATTGTTGTCCTCTATGGTAACAAGAGGGAAGTTTAGACGGATGTTTTAATTTAGTGAAAGTGGAAAATAATATAAATAATATATATAATAATATTTTTATGTCAGTTATTTTAGGTAGACATTTTTGTCCTCAAGTAAACACATTACACTAATACTTGTATTTCTATAATAATGTAAACAATCAACCGCAAGGTTTCTGGTCCTGTAGTGCGGTGAATCGCTCGCCGATATCACTGATGGATAAATCCCAGGAATGATAGTCGATTGCAGATAAGAACAGAGATTAGATGAACATGGCTCTCTCCAGAGGTTTGAGATGTTGTCAAAGGGTTTTCTCCTGGATACCTGTTCTTATAATTACCTCCGTGGTGTTGTGGTCATACTACGCCTACGTGTTTGAGCTATGTCTTTGTAAGTATGAGAAACTGAGTCCGTTTGTTGTGATTTTTACCGTTTAATTGTAGACATCGCAGATTGCCGCACAGCAGTGTTGACAACATTAAAACACAGAGCAGGAAACTAGGCGGAAGTGGTTTAGGGTGTTTGCTAGTCCTTGGTTAACGTAACATTTAGCTTTTTAAAAAGTGATACGCAATTGAATTCCTCATTGCCACTAAGAGGTTAGTGTTCACACAAAGGCTGTTGTTGAGCCTCCTAGCTACATTCCTGTCAAACTGGCTAGCCGTGTTAGCCGGTAAATGTTGTTCCTCTTGAATAATCAAACTATTAGTGGTAACCGCTAGTAGCTAGTCTCTGGCACCCGGCGTGTGTTTTTATTGTGCCATGTTTTTGTTTTACAGTTACACTCACCAACACACTGGAAAAAGGTGAGTTGCCCACAAATGTTGTTCTACAAGCAGTTGTGCGCTCCTATACGATATATTACGATTATTTTATGGTTGTTTTGTAAATTGTTGTGGCTTTTTTTGTGCTTGCAGTGGCCTATCTACTGGTATTTCATGTTTGCTTTGTGATGTTCTCCTGGACCTACTGGAAGTCAATTTTTACCCCCCCTGCATCACCATGCAAAAAGGTATCCTGAACTGTTAAAGATGACAGGCTGAACTTAATTGTAATGATTTATTTTACCATATAACGAATCTGTAATACAAAACAAATCTGTTGTTGATCATGATGCATGTTTGTTGCTCAAGTTTCAGCTGTCATACTCAGACAAGCAAAGATACGAGATGGAAGAGAGGCCAGATGCTCAGAAACAAATCCTGGTTGAGATCGCAAAGAAACTGCCCATCTTTAGTCGAGCTCAGTCCGGAGGTAAATTGACCTGTCAAGCAATATATATTTTTCTTCTGCAAGGATATGATTTTATATGGTATTATTAACTTATTTGCCATATGTGGAAACGGGGGTACATCAGCAACAGTCTGTCATCTCTCACATAATCTGTGTGCATGGAGCAAGTAGGCCAGGACAATTAGGCCCCATCCAGAGTAATCAGCCAATGCATCTCTTTCATTAGTGCTGATTGCTAAGACTAAGGTCTAGGCTACAGGAAGTAAGTGAAGGGTAAACTCGGCTCAAATGTCGTTCATTCAAATGTCCATCCTGTTGTCTCTAGCTATCAGGTTCTGCGACCGCTGCCAGGTACTGAAGCCTGACCGCTGTCACCACTGCTCTGTCTGTGAAACGTAAGTCGCTCTTTCCTCCTCGACCCATTCCGCTAGAGAGATTACCAGAGGCAAGGAGATATTTGTTGGCCCGGGTCTTTTGTGCTAATTAGAAGGTGTTGCTTTGTTGGTACACGATCTCTCTGAGAGAATATCCTAATGATCAATCAGAGCAGAGGTTTACCACAAGGAATCAGACTGCTGTCAGAAGACATGTAAAGAAGGTTGCATTAAAAGTTGTATTTTTATGATGTTAGGGTTAGTATTGACAGCTTTAACATAGCTGCCATACTGTCAAAATTAAATACAGAAACAAAATGTGTTTTTCTTTTTAAGGTGTGTCTTGAAGATGGACCATCACTGTCCCTGGTAAGTAGTAACTCTTCCTGTATTTCCCTGTTTGGAGGAATTTATGCATCATTTTTGCCCTGACAACAGAATTTCTTTTTATTTTAGGGTGAACAACTGTGTGGGCTTTTCCAACTACAAGTTTTTCCTGCTTTTCCTCTCCTACTCCATGCTGTATTGTGTATTCATTGCAGCAACAGTCTTTCAGTATTTCCTTAAATTCTGGGTGGTGAGTGTCATTAGTCCAAATTATCACTCATGCTAAAAATTCAAATGGAGTCATATGACAAAGTTGTAGTTGCTCAGTCAGCACTATTGTAATTCCACTAGAATGGAGAACTAAACCCAGTGTCATGAGTTCTACCTTTTTTAAGGCCCATTTTCTCAAGTTTCTCGTTCTCCTGTTTCTCTCTCCCAGGGGGACTTGCCAAATGGGCCCGCAAAGTTTCATGTCCTCTTCCTCATGTTTGTGGCGCTCATGTTCTTCGTTAGTCTCATGTTCCTCTTTGGCTACCACTGTTGGTTGGTGGCCAAGAACCGATCCACTTTAGGTGAGGATTTACGTATTTATTGGAGAATGAAACCAGTTAAATTCTGCTCATGAAACTGCTCTCTCACCATCCCATAAATGTAGGTACTTTCTAAAAGTACATGTGGAGAATTAAAAACATATTCGGATTGTCTTTCCTTTTCTAGAGGCTTTCTCAGCTCCAGTTTTTGTCAGTGGACCAGACAGAAATGGCTTTAATGTCGGCATACGCAGAAACCTGCAGCAGGTATTTGGAGAGGATCGGAGGCTGTGGTTCATCCCCGTTTTCACAAGGTGAGAACATAACAGAAATAGTCAATTATATAATAAAATACAGTAGATATGAATAGTTGATAGGAGGGACAATATAAAGTTGACTGTCTGCAGAATACAGAGTTGTTTTACATGTAGCAGCGTTGGAGCTAAGAAACTAATTGATGAAGGATTGCATTAGTGGATGGGACGAGGTAATGGCCATGGCTCCTTAACTCACTTGCATCTCCTTTTGTGCACTGTGCATGTCAGCCAAGGGAACGGACACTACTTCCCCTTGAAGAATCGTAGTTCTGAGTCCCACAATCCCTTACTAGCTAATGAGGACATGTGGGAGGAGTCTGATGATGGCTCTGAGGAAGGAAGCTTGGGTGAGTCGCATTCATTTTGTCATATGCATGTTTCCATTTGTTCTTTGTAATTCCCAGAGTACAAACTGCTTTGCAATGTCTTAAAACTGAAATCAGTAACTTTCTGCATTGCATGTACATATATTTTTTTATTCAAGTTTAAAAATGCAACAATGTCACCTGATGAACTTGATCAATATTAGTGTGTAACTTTAGTAAATGTGCTATTTTGAATGTTTCGCTACAATAACATAACATAATAAATGGATTTTATACTTTTGATGAACTACTATGAGTTTGATTGGTACAACCAGAAAAACTGAATTTGAGTATGTGCTCTGAATTTTAAAAAAAATGTTTTAATTGCTTTTGAAGCACTAATTGATTTTATATAATAGTATATAATAATATAATAGTTTTTCTTGCTGTCCAACCCCACTGATGTATCTGCCACATTTAGAAAGTATGCTACTTATGAACCATAGTGCAGTAGCATATTAAAATATGACCATGTTTCATGTGTGCTTAAAATGCATCAAGAAATGCACTTGATCTGGATCCATCTTTAAAGGGATAGTTTGGAGGAAAAAAGGCTCAGAGACGTGATTATGAAACAAACCGAAAACAAAAATGTTTCCAAATTCAGTATTCTGGAGGCAACAATCTCCCCCTGCACAACAGTTTGCTGTGTCTGCTACCACCTGGTGGTCACATGCAACATCATGTCGCCTGCTGTATGCACGCTGACATTCTTTTCTTCTTCTTCTTCTATCATTCCAGTTGAGGACCATGACCCCTCTGTTACCATCGAGATGGAGGAATAGTAATGTAGGAACAATCTACACTGGTACAGAGGATGTAGATTAATATCGCACTCTGTGTACTTGGGGCAAGTGCATTCCATATCATGTGGATCTTCTGACACTGACAGAAATTCTGAAGGGGCCAAACGTGTGGATTAAAAACCTGCATTTGGATCGTCATCGCCACTTTTACCTGTGTGTTTCACTTAACGATGAACAGAAGAACTCAATGGACAGCCAGTAGCATCACCTCTCCCCTCATGGACAACAGTATCGGTTTGATTCAGACAAACAGCTTGTCAAACATTACCTTGCATACAAAAAGATAACTGCTATTTATTACCACGGGTCGTATATATATCCCTCTGGTTGTTCATCTCGAGGCACTGGCCTCTGTAGGATTATAAATTACTGTTAATTTGGGAACTTCTGCCTGCCACTATATTACTTTACATGCCTCTGTTTCAGCGTTGCTCCTTAGAGCTTGGTGGTGGGATCCAAATTAACACCCATAATACTCCAGAGGTCTCTTGTAGTGATTCAGTTCTCTGGCCTCTACCAGTTTGGGTCTTGCAGTATATTAACATAATATTTTACTTAATTTCTTTCAATGAACAAACATATTTTATTATCTGACTTAACCTCCGCCTTATTAATATATTTATTCTTGTGTTTTCGGAGTCCATTTCTCCTAAGAATGTATTTGACACCCTGCTTGTGAATAGACTGTGCCAACATTTTGGGCACCCATTTATGAAAGAACCTCTCATGTTATGCTTTAATAGAGTACTTCAGCATTAATATAGTTAAAATACCATTACCAGTGTCTGATCAGACTGGTGACCGTAATAAAAACAGAACTAGCATACATTTGTAGCTTTGATTCACAACTACAGCTCATTATGTTTGAAAAATAATGCTGAAGTCTCAACCAGAGTATTATGGCAAACTTAATATCATGGTTATCATTTTTCAGTGGTGTGACATCCTGAAAATACTGTATATGACTAATTATGTGGCTACATTGCTGTAAAAAATGCAGTGAATGGTTTGATTTTAAGGTCTGGGATGAGCATACGAGAAAAACTGTGATAGATATTTATTAAATAATTAATTATCACAATCTTGTCTTTCTACCATATCAGCCATCCCTAGCACGGTTACACTTCTGTGATAGGAAAGTGAAGTGAAATTAGGCACAAATTCATTTATAGGTTCTATGTCTGGTTTCACTTTTGATCTTTTTAAAGATGCAGCTAACTGTACATATATATTATATATACACTGACTGATCCTCATCCACTGGTTGGTAGAGCGATCTTCTGCAATATGATGTTCTAAAAAATTATTTCTACCTATGTTTGTGCATTTCAAATGTTTTAATAGCAATGAAACAGACTCTCCTCATGGAAACGGTTTGGTTTAACAACTTGTGTATTTAGCCAGTGCTCTTAGTTGAAAAACATATCTGTAATCAAGTACACCCATTTATTTAAGTACGAGTAAAAAGTTAGGCCTTTATCAAACCTTGATGCTGTTTAATCTTGACACGTTAACTTGCTTCATCAGATCTGTTTTTCTACTATGTTGGGAAAGCCGAATCTAATGCTGCTCATGTCTGAGAAATGCATAACATACATAATCTGAGGTATGAATCAGTGTCTGAAAGCATGTATAAAACATTAGGAAAGATGTGGATGCTGAGTGTTTCATGTTGTCTTGTGTCTATTTATTGTTATAATCTCCAGCTTTTTTTCCTGTGTATTGAGTTCACTGATTCATAACTGCTGCAAGCGGTGTCTGTATATTTTGCTCCAAGTGACTTGAAATAAACTATTGAAGCAATGTGCTTTCATCAAATAGTAGGATATTTATAACATGTGAAGATGACAAATCATACCCAGTTTGCAGACAGGAGTTCAATACGGCTAGAGCACATACAGTATGGTCCCTTTTGAATCGTCTTTGGAGTATGTGATCGTGGCGCTTCCCTTTTTTAAACACCTGAAACACCAAAAGTACTGATACTGTTTCATTCGCTGTCCTGTCTTTTAACAAATATAAATTCTTTAATTTCCATCAGTTGTTGTAACATGCAAAATAAATTGATCCAAGTTGAACTCTTTATATGGTTCAGTGTTGTTTTCTTTCTTTAGCATCAGTATACACAGCAAAAAAAACAACAATAAATACAATCGATCAGATTAATCATTTTGTATCAGTTTAGGAACTTTGGAGATCAAGTAGCAGTATTTGGCAGAACAAGGAGACCATGAGATACATTTAAATAAACATGACAAAATATACTCAAAACAATTTGCAGGTCATGTTCCTCAGGTTGTCCTCGATTCAGTCAGTGCCAAAGTACCTCTGTCCAAAATGTGTCGGAGCCACCGGATGGACCTCCGTGGTCAAGATGGTGATATCGGGGAACTCTTGGATTATAGATTTGGCTCCTTGGAGAAAAGAAAAAAAGTTTTACACTGATGCAAAAGCAACCTGAGAAACTAGCTGCCAAAATCAAACTTATTTTCTATGATTAGGTTGCCATTTCTATTAATCCCCAGAGGATGAATCCTGACTTTGGTGATCCATTGACTTTTCATTAAATGCTTCACTGCATTGCCAAACCTTTTCAACCTGTACTTTGTCAGCCTCAGCAGTAGTTAGGCTTAGCTAAAGTAAAAACATCAGTAAAGTCGTTTTTGGGAGTCCAGTTCAATACATTTCTAAATTGCTGGAAACACCAAGTACCAAGCAAATGGCAGAAAAGCAGTTGATCCTGAACCACAGTCTGCACTATGGTGCGCACAAGATAATTAACACTTCTCTCGTAAAGCTAAAAACGTTCTCCTATTTTAAACCTTTCGGAAGATGCACAATTAAAATAAGCCGAGACTTCAATTTTTAAAGACATATTTTCAGTTAGTGAGTGAACATGATGGACTAAACATGATTTCACATTAATTTCAGTATAAATACAAATAATCGTAATGGACGGTGTGCTAATTCCTTAAGCATGCTACATTATCCTCTCAGCATGTTGACACTAGGAGTTCCCACATTCCCTTCATATTTAGTGCGTTAAAGTGGATATTTCTGTTTAATGATGGCACTAAAGGTCAAGAAAGTTAAAAAAAAAAAAAAACATTAAGTAGTAGTCGATGGAGAGAAAACTACTGTTATAAGACCACAGTGTTTTTCCAGGACAACCCTATTTCTGGTCCAATTAAAAAATATTATCTGCTGCTTTGTTCACTCATATAAAACCATTGTTGGTTGGACTGCAGAGCAAGAAGCATCATTGTGGTTTCCAGCAGTATAATGATACAGCAGGAACAGTGGAAGAGCTTGGAGACTAGCTGTGCGATCTGGTGGGTAAACAAAAGTCAACTGGTGATGAGCTGCAGTCGCAGTGAACTGGCTGTGGTGTCTGACCGTGAGGCGTGGAGAAGAGGCTGAGGAGGATAATATGTCTGGGCTGGACTCCGTGCTCGATCAGCACCCTCACCGCCTCGATCACAGTGTTCCCGGTACCTGCAGACGGGAAATGTAAGGTTCGTGGAAAAAAACAGCAGGGGGTGGGGTGGGAGGGTGGGTGGGGGGGTGAGGGTGAAGGGTTATGTACTGTATTTTGAAATGGAAAATGAAATTAAAAAAAACCCTGAGCTGTGTGCTGATAGATCTGCCCGTGTGTCTGGGCATTTGGCAGGCTTTCATTTCTGAACCTGTTAGTATGTAACTATATGTTCCATTATTCTAACATAATTAAACACATACTTTCAACCTGGCTTGGTCCCCATCATATTAAAAAAAAAAACAGAACAGAAAAATGCTGCTTTCTGACATTGGGAAACCAGGGCTATTAAGATACTATTTTTGTTGGCCCTCATTATGCTATTCAGCAGCTTGGTGGCCATCTCACAGACAGTGTATAATTTCCCCCATGAGAGCTATAATTATCAGAACAGTGTGAATGGGCTGGTATGATGTGGAAATGCAGACTTGCCGGTGAAGGTCAACTCAAGGGAGATTTTGCAAAATGAATAAATACATGAAACCGTTTTTACATTTGCAGAAAAATGGACATCTCTTGACATTTACGTGCTACTGAGGGCAGTTAACTGGAGTCATCAGTAAGATTAACTTTGCTCAGCCTTGTGTTACTTACTAAGGATGGGGTACATAAGCAGCACTTTTCTTCTGTACACATCTGGAGGGAACTTGGCATAGAACACCTTGGCTTTCTGTGTCTCCTCGTCACTCTGGATGAGGATCTTGCCAATGCGGATGGAGCGGCAGCAGTCCCGAAGACCCTGCTCCATGGCCTCACCTGTGGCGAGACACAGAGCACAACTGGGATTGAATTGTTGTTAAATACATTTGCTGTTTTAGAGCCAGTGTGCCGGCATTACTTCTTTTCATCAATAGCCAACATGTGCACCAACATGTGACGTGAGTATCACTATGATCCTTGAAATGAGACACAAAGGAGCCCGCGTCCAACAAACACAGAACATACCTGACGCACCATGCAGAGAGAAGTATTAAAAAAGGTACAGTAGTCTGGATGTGCCAATCTGAAAAGCATATGTGATAATATTGCTGCTTTTCTGGGATGCTATTGTGCCATTGTCAGTGTTGTATACAGACACATTGATAAGTGTCAACAAGGATGTGTGACAAGATGCCAGCGTTGTGTGGACCAGATAGAAAACAATAGGCGCCGGCGTCATACACTGCTGATGTGTGTTGCCTGTAAGATGTAGTATTAGAGCCACACTATGTGTCCAACAGGCCTACATTTTACATTGTCTGCCCGAGCATTACTGTCATAAAAGGATAATATAGGTTTTTCAATAACCGCATTAGGTTTCGCATTTGACAGCGATAAGATTCTCATTAAATCTGACGGAGAAAGAAAGTGTGTCGCTGACTGCGATACCTTCAGAGAACATGTTCGGCAAAGTACAGAATTGCCCGCTGAAACATTATTCTATTGTATTATTGAGTATTAAAATGATCAATCAATTTCACTTAGAGAAAAGAACTGACTGCTGATAAAAAGTGAAAAGGGAATGATCCCGAGCACACGCCTGACCTGATGAATATGTGCAGAAGTGAATGTACAGCACAGTCGGCACAAATCACATATGCATGGTAGACATGATACATGTCCTTACAAAGGAGAGACTCTAATTCAGTAGGTGTGATACGGCAGGTTTAACTCACCACTCCTCATTATGCTGACTCCACAGTTGCCTCTTTCAAACTTGACACCTTCATACTTGTACCCTGAGGGGGAAATGAAATAGGAATATTCACAAAATGTAGCTGCTCTGAACAAGCCCAGTAGTCTCACATGCTGGAGGTAAAACACAGGATGGGTGGCCTGCACTTATTTTTTGCATTTTTCGCTATTACAATCGGTGAGCTCTTAAATAGATCCGAAATGCCTGAGCTGAGATTCTGTTTTCCAACCTTAAAACCTAAACGTTGACTTTGCAATGCGAGAAAGAGACCCTCACCTGTTGGTGTGGTCACAGTGCATTCCGAGTATGGGAGCTGATTCAAACCCTCTTCAACTACGAGCCTGATCTGTCGTTGGAGAAAGAAAAAGATTACAGCTTGTAGCTTGTAAACCCACACGTACAGTATGTAGTATTGAGTCACAAGCTTACCAGCCGATCAGCACAAAACACAAAGTCTCCTCTACTGGTTGTCCTGAAAATGTGAATATAAACATTTAGTTAGATAGTTCAGAATGTACCTTTCATTATGAATGCACCAAACCCACTTTATCTTTCCTGTTACGATACATACCTTTATGGTATTTGTACTGGGCACTGATCCTATTCCAGTGATCTCTTTGCCTCACTGTGTGGATCTGATTGTGATCATTCCTCTATGTGTGAGATGTTCATAACACTAATATTATTTTTATGCTTGTGCAAAATTTGAATTCTATTGTTCAAGAGGGTTTTTAAAATCGTGTAGTTGAAATCATTATTTATTATGACAGTGGCTAAGAAACAGTTTTTAGCCTCTTAACAGCCATTTTCCTGTAATTTGCCCTTGAGTAACTTTAAGGTTGGAAAATCATTTTACTCCACTGTCTTAATGTATATTCATAATATACAACAAAAAAATTAATCCTGACATATTTGGTATTGATGTTTACTTTGGGACATCCACTGGAAATTGGATACAGTTCTGTGAGTTTGAAGGATGTTTGGCTGCACAGCATGAGCTGCATGTGCATGACCATCCTGCTGGTGAGACAGTCGGATTGAAGAGGTTAAATTATATCAGTCACATACCCTGCGTGATCAATATCAATGTTTCCTTAGGTTACCACCAGTGCTGATCCACTACTACTCTATGGCGGAACCTAAAGTTTTAAAGTATTGAGTCATATTGGTCTATCTACCAATATGCAATTGGTATAGAGTGTACTTTCATAATAACAGTATAAAATAAATACCTACTGAATTTTCATCTTAAAAATTCAAATCTCCATCACTGACGTAGAAAAGAAACAATTCAGATGCAGAACAGTTTTGATGCTGCTGCAATTTCTATTGATATACTGTGTGTGTATATATATATATATATATATACACACACACACACACACACACACACACACACACATATATATATATATATATATATATATATACACACATATATATATATATATGTGCATGCTGCAAATATGGATAAGGATTTTAACATTTTTCACCTTTTAAACTTAACTTTTTTTAATTATTATTACTATTCAGTGAGTTTTATTTAGCATCTTATGTTATATAGTCTATGTATTCTATTTCATCTTATTTAAAAACATTTTTTTTTTCTACTATTAGCATCAAGTGTGCTTTGTTTTCATCATATTTTCCAATAATTAGGGTATTTTATCCCTGTTTTATGTTCATTCTGTCCATGTTCCCTTATTGTAAAGCACTTTTTTTTTTTTTGTAACTGCATTTTTGTATGAAAGGTACAATACAAAAGGGTATTATTAATATTAGTATTATTATTATACTTTAATCTTTGCCACAACCGATTTGTTGTGGTCTCTAGGTGTGCCAAGATAGGAGGAGGGACTCACTTGTCTCTGATTATGGTCTGTAATTCACGGATCTGGTCATTCAGAGGGAGCAGTTTAAGCTGAGGTCCCACGTTATCTTGGCTGCTGTCAGCCTGTATGGTGGCATCAGTTGGGTCAGAGTTTGACAGGACTGCAGGCACACTGCTGCTGCTGTTGTTGTTGTTGTTTGCAAATCGCACTTGCTTCATTGGGTGCTCCTGGCCACTGTTGACATTGTTCAGCTGCTGATTGTGGCATGGCATCCTGAGTGCGGGATCAAGGGCTCTCTTTTCTTAAAACTGCGCTAAAGCAAGACACCGTTTCTTGACCGAGTGACCCAGTTTAGCCGCCGTCTGCCTGACAGAAAAGACAACGTGTTCTTCCTTTAGCTTCGGCTGCTGTGTGGAAGTCAAATCACCCGAGTCACGCAGCTACCGCATAGATACTGACCAGTGGGAGCACATTCACAAACCTTTAGAGAACCAATCGCGTCGTGTTAAAATGAAAGTACCGGCTGATATGTCCTCAAGTAAGTAACGTACAGTCAAGTAAAGCTGCGTGTATGCTAGCTTTGACAGTGTTGGCGAAGACCGGATATGACGTATGCGACGTGTTGACTAACCGCCTTCCTCCTTCGGCAGCAACATGGCGCCGATGTTGGTAACGCTGAAATGTGGCTTTCACTTCCAAAGACAAACATTAGCGCTTCTCCTTCGACAGACGAGCTCATATCACATTTGGAATAAAAGTCGCAGTGAAAGTGGGACGGACAATAGACGCCAAGGCACACACCTGGTGAGTGAGTCTGCTGGCTTGAGAGGACGCAGTGTTTTGGTGTGACAGTCACCGCGCAAGGGCAGAGGTGTTTCTAACTAACTTTCAGCGAAGTTAGAGTAGATTATTTGCTTAGTTTTGTTTGTCATGTAGATGTAATATTAGTCAAGAAGCTGCTAACTTTTGCGTTTAACGACAGCTAGCTAACAAGCTAACTTACTTGTTATCTGAGTTAACCTACAGTCAATGGTGATAACATGAGCGTTGTTGAGGTGGATGGTTAACGTTACAGTGGTCTGCACTTTGTACCTTAGATTTGACCCAATGCTAATAAGTGAACGTATGTCACTGTTTACCAAGCTAATGGTGTGTAGCCGGTCAGTGGTCTGTCGCGTGTTAAGAGTCAGTAAATGTTCGATAAGACTGCCTGTTTGTAACTGATGTAACTGTGTCATCACTAGTTTTCAGTCTGTTATTGATTGTTTGACAGCTGACACTTTTATACGTACAATCTTGTTCAAACTGATGCTATAACACGAGGTGTTTCTAATGTTTATTTTCATTTTCACTTTCTCATTTATAACAATGACGTCACTGCATTAGTTTTAGCTAAGTGTATTTATCTAAACAAAGCTCTGACCAGTTTCAGCATTTCAGTTTACAAACAAATCACACATTTACAATTATTTAAGAAATCACTGTTATGACATTGATATAAGTAATTACATATGTACATTTACTGTCTCATAACAAATCATTTTCTCAGATAGGGTTTGTTTACGCAATGTGTTAGTTCATCATAGATAAGAGGATGGGTTGCACCACCAATAAAGATATGTCTTTGTAGAAATACAGGTCCAACACAGGGTGAGTGTAAGCTCAGCATGCGTATCTTAAACCACCTCCTATATCTTTCATTATCAAACTCTCAGCCTCTGTGGGCGTGTTGGTAGTTTCCATCCCTCTTAAACAGTGACTCTCTTTACATTGAGTTTCACTGGCTCACAAAAGGTGATGTAAATGCAACTATTTCTCGACATCATGTCACAAGCTCAGAAAAGGTTCTGAACTTGTATTGGTTCAATTGTTTTAATGTTGGTTAAAATTAGTTGTTTTAGTGACACATTTTCATGGTGAAAACAGCTATCAAAAACGTATGGAAGCTTCTCAAAACCAGTCCTGCAGCTTAACCATCTTCAACTCTGATCTTATATTTGTTCAGAATCTCCATAATCCTTAAGTCTTTAAATCCTGATTTCGGTGACTTAAAACTTTGAGCATTTTGGTGTAAAATGTTGAGTGCTTGTTTGTTTGTATTGGAGCTAAATGTGTTTGCAGTTTATTTGATTTATTGTTTACTTTTTTGTTTGTCATTTGTTCCTTATTGTGAGTGTTTCTGAATATTTAAACATCCATAAAAATGAATCATCAGAAATTAGAACCATCAGTCAAATAAGACTTGTATGTTTCTCATATGTTTCAGCTGAGTTCACCTCCACACCTACGAACAGCAACATGGAGTACAAACAGAAGCGAAAACAGTCGTCAGATTTTGGAGGCAGTAAAAGTAAGTATGTGTTTGAGAAATAATCTAGAATCATGTCTGTTATCAAAATCAAAAGTAGAATAACAACACATGATGTTTCCACAGCATTTGCAGATTCCAGACAAAAGAACATGTTGGCACGGAAATGCAGGAGGAAAGCTAAATGCAGATCCAAAAAATGTGGTGAGTACAGAACTTTTTTTTTTTTTTTAGCCTTTGATCATTGAAACTTTTTGTGCTGCTATTTTTAAGGACCATTGTTGTATATGCATGCTAAAAAAAGCTATTAAGCTATAAGCTATATTTTCAGTATTGATTTTAATAAAATAAATGTTTTCATAATTTAACTGATTGTTGGGTCTATGAATTTCAAAAATACTGACAAATATCTTTCCTACATA
>CALSBV010010690.1:1934695-1951145 GCA_943590825.1 Bovichtus diacanthus
ATATTAAGAATAGTGTATATATACAAACTAAAAACTGTAATAAAGTTAGGCTAAGAGGCTTTTATTATACATTAACTGGTCTCCACATGTGGTACAGGGACTTCAGTAGTGCTTTCAACTGTTAATGTTAATCCTCTCTTTGCAATGTCACCTACTGCTTCATTGTATTTGATTAAAGACAGGTGTTGGGCACAATTTCACTATAATTTGCTAGGAGGCTTTGCCATACAGCAGCGCGGTAACATGGTGCCACCATATTGAGTGGATTAGAGGAATTACTGCATATTCTTTGGCCTGCAAAGAGTCCCAGTGGCAGGTGTGTGGTGGAGCGTGTGTAAACAGCCATGTTGGCACCAGTGGGCTCTCAAAACTCAGCTGGAATGACAGCCCAGGTGTCTCCTGGGACTTGTAGTGTCAGACTGGACCCCCAGGTCCACCTGGAGACACTGCTGTTGTTGCAGCTCCCAGATCTCCCAAGAGACTCCCATTGACATTTGATGTTCCATGTGTCTGCCTAGAGAGCCATTGTGAGGTTATTATGATTGTCACATTAAAATCAAAATGCAAGTTAGTTGCCAATATTGGCAAACATAAGGTACGTTAGAAAATACTACTATTACTCTTACTAAATACTGTATTACTCACTTGACCGGTATCTTGCAGGGCAGGCTCTAAGGGGAACTAAGGGTATCCTGATATAAGCGGTGCACTTTTGTTTTCTTCTCCACAGCTGAAGGAGGTGAATTCTACCCAGATTCTCTCTGCAATGCTGTCTTATGTGTGGCCAAAGAATAGACCAGACCTGCGGGCCCGTGTTGCCATCTCTCTCGGCCTGCTCGCTGGAGCCAAGGTAAGTTTACAGACAATGTCATGGGTATTAAAGAGGGGTTAATTCCTATTGTACTTCTTTATTTTTTTCATCATTTAAAGCTAATTTGAACTGTTTGATCAGCGATGAGCAGTGTTGTTTATGCATACCTCACAACTGAAGATATTTCTATGCGAAGTCTACCTACTTTACAGGAAGAGGCTTTAAGTCCCTTTTTCATATTTAGGGACAGTGAGTGTTACTTTCGCTTTCTTCTTTGTTGATTTCTTCCACCCTAAAGTAAAACTTTCTAACAGTTGCTAATGCTCTCCCTGATTACATTAGGAGCCGTTTTTTGTCAGATATAGCTTGGTCAAGCTGAAAGACTGAAGCGATATAGTTTTAAAAGATATGCTTAATTAAAAGGCTTCTCCCGTCTTTTATTAAAATACATCATACACCTAAAAGTGAGACTCTTGCCCTCTTCTCGGGAGTGGTTCATAGAACTTGGAGAAGTGGCCATGTATGAACAGCTTTTCTATAGGAAGTCTGAAAGATGGGAAGATTATATCTTAAAGTGGGGAAAATATATATACTGTATATCTCTAAAGATAAATAATGCTGTATTTGATATATGTATGTTTACCTTATACTGCCTTTGGTATGTATTTTAATATATAATATTATTTTTCTTGTATCTATTACTATTATTAGCACTATTCATTTAATTTATATTATTAGTTATTGTTTTTCAGAACTTTACTGTGTTGAGTGGTATGTATGTTAACTTTAAATCATAAAGAAAGTACATCGTATTATTTATTAGTGTTTGATCACGAATATTTAACAGCTAAGACCAGAGAAAAGCAGCAAATACAGTATTTCACAACATGATCAGAACACGGATATAAAGGGAATAAAATTAAAAAAAATGAAGACTGTAAAGATAATCCCAACTCTATTAATAATGTCCTCAAAGACACAGGAACAAATATTGCTCAAACCTGACTGTGTCTATGCTACTGCAAGAAAGTGCAAAAGTGATTTATCATAAAGAATTGTAAATGGTGATTAGTAATATGTCACTCAGGTGAAAGGTAAAGAGAGCCAGAGATGGGCTCTTAGAGGGAAGCAGCCCTGCCGTTTCATAGTGGAACAGTAAAAGAGAGAAGCGACTATTCAAGGTAGCTGCTGATTTCAATTGAACGTCAATTATTAAGTGTCAGAGTTCATACTGTCTCTGAAGCTGTCTGGAATCAAGAAAGGATGCCATCGTTCAACCTAGACGTTTGAGTAGGCATAATGCATTATCCAAACACAAACTTGTGTTTTAAGAGAAGGCTGCAGCATCACTCTGGTGTAGTTATAACTTGTTTCACAGCAAACTGGTGCACTACTAGCTCAGGTAAACACATTGTCTGGTTTTACTTTTTGTCAGTGGCAAGTCATTATAGTTTGCCCTGAAGCTGAGAGTCGGCTGCTCAAACAAAACAGCATTGCATCCATGACCTACAGTATTTAAGTTGGTGGAAAATGAACCCCGGTAGGGAAAAAGCAAACTATAACATAAAAAAAAGAAAAGAAATTAATGACCCACAATTTTTAACATTATTACTATTATACTAACATTATTTTGAATATTAATTTCTAAAATATCTGCCATAAAATATAGTGGAAGGTACATTTGAGATCGGAACAAAAAAAATCAGGCATCTGTTCTTCCAGCATTTGCATAAAAGTTTACCTCTATTTTCTGCACCTTTTGTCCTATTTTTAAGCATGACCTTTGAAACACACACCTTCCCAAATGACTATAGGAAACATATCTCATATCAATAAATGTCATCTGACAATTTATTCAGGTAGGTTGGGTTTTGTGATCACTGCTCATAAAAAGCTTAAATATTGCATTGCTTCTGGAGCATTAGAAAAGAATAGCCAGTGTTTCTATCTTAAGAGAAACCATCAGGGTTGAACATTTCATTAGTTTGTTGTGATTGCTTTGCGCATGATGCTTTTATGAACTGTTGTACTTGCTGTTGACTCTTTCAGGATCAACCATCACCCTTAATCATGGCTTCACAAACTGCTTACGTCAGCTTGTTGTTCGTGGGGAGGTTGATAATTTTTTGAATTGCATACAATGATGTTGCTGTCCAAGTGTAATACTGTCACAGTATAGTGTAATATAATTTATTACAGTTACAGGCTGATGCCAAAACACAGCATTGGTCTAATTTGTAATCAGAAATGCCTCCTCACTAAATCAAATAACATCTCTCCTTTAACCACCAGTTACTCAAGAAACATGAGCGCCGCTCACCATAGGTTGTTGCACTGTTATAAAGAACCCATGTAAAACTAAAAATAGTGTACTTTTAAAATAACTTTTACATAGTTAATTGCAAGCATCAATCAGTGCATGATGTATTTTCCTCTTTGTTGATGGTCTCTAATTTACACCCTGGAAAACAATCACAAATTCACAGCTACCTAAATAAGCATGTACTGCTGACGCTCAGCATGTCTAATAAGTGTGTGTGCTAAGGGGGGAGAGAACACACACGCATGCAATCCAATCTTCTCCTCCTATTTCCCTGCTTGGCTGGAGTTAGCCTCTATTTCTGCCGTTTGTCTGTTTGAACTGAAACCCCCAGCAGTGTGGAGACAATTTTTAAATCAACTGAATAATTATGTGGTTACAGTGCAGCACACCTCTGCACTCCGCAATATCAGTGACATTTTCATTTCAAATTCTATTATATAGATGCTCTTGTTTTCGTTGGCCTCAAATGAAACCCTCTCTGCCAGTGTGCCGGTGTGTCACACTATAAGCTTAGGCTAATTCTTGATAGCCTGAAGCTTTTCTCCACTACTTGACACAGTATCTCTAATATGAGATGACATATCGCCAGGTACAGATTGACCTGGTGTTGATTTAATCTCCAGTTGGCCGTTAATGGATTAAAAGAGCACATCCAGCCTTATCATGTATTAGTGGTAAAACTGAGGACATGCTTTGGCCCCATGATAATAGGCCCAGGCTATTTTTGTGCCATGTTCTGTTGTCTTGGTAGCAAATATATTGTTTTTCCTTGAGGGGGTCAGAGGACTTCTATTGTCTGAGTATAATGCCCATTACCAAGTGTCTAAAGCAAGAACCTTGGGGATGTAGCTTTTGCTGTAATGGTGCATTGTTAGGTGTCCTTTTACATTAGCAGGGTCGACACGGGTTCATTTTTTTATACTCTTATTTTTTCATATAATTGCTATTACTTTTATTTTACCAAAATTATATCATGCAGAATTTGACATGGGTAAAGGAACAAAAAAAAAAAAAAAAAAAAGAAGATATCCCTCCCCTGTGTTAGAGGTTAAAAGATTCAAATGAAATGGGTTTCAAATGAAAATACTCTGCTGTGTGCTGCTGTGTTCTCTCGCTGTCCTAATGCGCAGCAGACCTCCTTTGCCTGAGTCACACAGCTGTCCCTGTGCTTTTAATTAGCCATAATAACCATTTCAAATCCATTAGTAGGAAGCACCATCACCAGCACAACCAGTCAATAAGAATACTCACCCACACATTATAGTATACCATACATACAGTCATTCACATATATCGCTGGATGCACCTGGATGGATTTACTGCCTACCAATTGTGGAAATCCATCTTTCTAACCCCATGGGGTGCACATTAGGAATTATTTTCAATATTGATTAATCTGCCGATTATTTTCTAGATGAATCGATTAATAGTTTGATCTATAAAATGTCAGAAACTTGTGAAAAATGGCCATCTCGGTTTCTCAAAGCCCAAAAGATATTCAGTTTATGATATGATATACAACAGAGAAAAGCAGGACATTTCCAAACTCCCAGAGGCTGAAAACAGCATTTTCTGTTATTTTTGAATGAGAAATGACTGTAAAGATTAATGGCTTATCAAAATAGTTGTCTATTATTTTTCTTTCGATCGACTAATTGATTAGTTGCAGCTCTAGTGTACATACATACATGCATACATGCATGCACACACAAATGCATAGAGACACACACACACACACACACAGAGAGAGGTACTACAGAGGTCTAGAAAATTGTCATAGGAATATATTGAGCATACGTCTGTCTAATAAGTTTTTTGAAACTATTTCCCCCCTTTTTTTTCCCTCCTCTCTGAATGTTTCTTTCCTTCTTCTCTGCCTTCCCAGATGACCAATGTGACTGTGCCCTTCATGTTTAAGTATGCAGTGGACGAGCTTAACCAGATGTCGGGACACATGCTGAACCTGAATGACGCGCCAAGCACTGTAGCTACCATGGCAACGGCCATGCTGATTGGCTGTGAGTCCCAGACTTGTATTGCACTGGCAGGTGCCGCGCTCATCAGAGGGGACTGTGGGACTGCCTATTATCTGCAGGCTGACCTTTCCCAACACATTCATATCAATGCCTCCCTGCAACCCCCGCCTCTCCCTCACATTATTTACATTATGTGCTCCGTTCTGCGCCCGAGTTCACTTCTGTCAATCCACGTGACCCTCTCGTGAGCGCTGACGACTTTGCAGTATGATACCTGCGCGCTCCCAAGGCAAACAGAGCTGGGTACATTTCTAAAGCAGTGGGGAAGAAATTGCTAATGTCGTTTTTTGAAAGTGGTTGGATATTTTTTTGTGTTTTGCAAAGGCCAAGAATGTTTCTTTTACTTCATCCCTTGAGAGCACTCCTTTTTTCTGTCTTTGTCAAAATCGCCCCTGTGAATACAAGAGGGGTCAGGGGTGAAATGTAGCGTAAATGTGTCTTACAGTATTTTTTTCTCTGAGCTGCTGATGAAGAGCAAAAATAAATAAGTGAATATTGTGAACCTGACACCCACTGTAAGTCACACTGGCCTTGAGTGAGATCAGCTTGGATGCTATGTACACTTCGCCCTGTAGCCACTTATTTTAATGAGCCCACTTAGGTGTTGCACACTAACGCTGGCTGTCGAATAATTGAAGCACATGAACATGACTCCAGACAGGATGAATTAAGATGACGAATAAGAATGAAGGGGATGCTCTTAAAGAAAGAAATTATATTTTTTTGTTCCCTCTTTGCGACACTCTAGTCCCGGTACTTGGAGCCTGCGGTGACGGGTGTAATTCAGCTGAAAAGGTTGCACAGTGCTCATCCTACCTTGTCAGATGTGGAAACGTTCATTAGATGAGCATTCCTATTTAACGCCACATTACAGCCCCGCTGAAGACCTGCAGACAGAGCGATTATTACACTGACTTTGGTCTCAGCAGACAAGTCTAAATTCACACAAGTCGAGATATCGTCACAGGAAGGCCACGTGCCATTCAAACACAGACTATTAATTTGGGACAGTCATGCTATCCATCTGCTTGTATAACAGTTTATGGGAAGTGTAAGGATCAAATAATTGACTTCCTTGGAATTAGATGGTGATTTTATTGGACTAAAAAACTTCCTCAAAAGAACAGCTTAAAGAACAGCTATGTTGCTTGCCTCCACCCTCATCATACAGATCAGCCAGACAAAAGTCTAGACAGTGGTGAAATTAGGCCTGTTCATCGACTCAACTCATAGTCACATCTTTCTGTGACACTCTTATTAAAACCTCCTCCCCCTCTTCTAGTATTCTGCTCACACATGTAGCACGCTCTCCGCCACACACACTGAACCCACTTGTGTACACTCGCTTGCCCCCCCCCTTTCCCTCAGTCTGCAGTGTGCTGGCCTGCCACGGTAGTGAGGCTTCAGACAGCATCCTGCTCTGTAATTAAAGAGGCTTGGGGAGGCTGCTGGTGTAGCCCTGCAGTGGTTTGCAGACCTGCTCCACCACCTCATACAAGCGTTCACTTTAGAGCATTTGACAAGCCTTTACCCTCTCTGGCCTCAACTGTCTCAATACTGTATTGCATCATAAGGCAGGAAAAGCAGGGGTCATATTCTTGTTTTGCTGCCTTATTATCACTTTAGAGCTACATAACAGTCCTCAGTACTTTTCACAGCAGGTGTGCTAAACTCTCCGTCTCCTCCACTATCCCAGATGGCGCGTCACGGGCTTGTGCAGCCTTCTTTAACGAGCTGAGGAACACTGTGTTCGGCAAGGTGGCCCAGAACTCCATCCGACGCATCGCCAAGAATGTCTTCCTCCACCTGCACAATCTGGATCTGGGTTTCCATCTCAGCCGCCAGACAGGAGCGCTGTCGAAGGCCATCGACCGCGGCACAAGGGGCATCTCATTTGTCCTCAGTGCCCTCGTCTTCAATCTAGGACCCACAGTCTTCGAGATGGGCCTCGTCAGTGCCATTTTGGTGAGTCTTATTGTGTCATTTACACACACGGATACTAATGAGGGCAATCATAAGCTTTGACATTATTCCGTCCGCCAAGGAGGTAATGTTTTTGGCTTTGTTTGTCTCTTTATCTGACAGACAGTCTGTCAGCATCATAACGGAAAAACTGTTCACCCGAGGATAGACAAATTATGTTTCACTTTCGTTAACATTACAGGATAGGGCATTTGTGCTGCATTCATGTGGTGTTAGAATAATCGGAAAAATTTGTGCCTGACCGGGAACATTTTCGTGAACGGCCCTTCAGGTCGGAATAACAACTCGGAAACAGATATGGACGTGTTGTTTAAACGCTCTGAGCTAAAAGATACAAAGCATCTCCTTTTTACCCTCCATGGGTTAAAATGGAGATGCTACTTATTTTACTAAGGTTGTGTTATATTCTTACTTATACTTATTTTGTATTTGCCTCTTTATCGGCACTGTCCCTTTGCTGTTGTAGCGCTGTAAATTTCCCCGCTGTGGGACGAATAAAGGATTTCTGATTCTGATTCTCATGTTTTTACCACATCACGACTAAAAGCTCATGAACTCACCGGAGTCAAAAAGAACTTTCCCACTTGGGAAATGAAACAATCCGAGGAGGATTTGAATGCGCCATTGGCCTTGGCGGAGGTCTTGCCTCTCCGAGTGCCATTCTAGTTGTAGGATGTTACCAGAAACACTGCTGACACTGTTCTGGCTTTTATTTCTTGTAGCTGTTACCGTTCCGTCCCTTAATGTTAGCACAGGACCTTCCATCACCTTGACACTCTTCACAGCAGATTGTCTGGAAATTAATTTCGGGGATATTGTCTCATTTACATTCTAAATGGAATATGAATCCCCATGAACTTTTGGTGGCAACACAGAGCCCATTAGCGTCAATGATGAATCCCAAAGCTTTGTAGCAGCTTAATGTCCTCCTGTGGAGTATGCCCTGAACAGATGCCCCCCTCCTTGGCCACCACTGAAAGAGCGGCTCGTCTATAGCTTCGTGCTATTATTCCACTCTGGACTATAATGTCAGTTTTCCTGTAATGAGGGCAGACTCCATTGCCCAGATAGCTAAAGCATTAGCACGATTAGTTCTTGTAGTTTCCCCTCCATTTGTAACACTCAATTTCATAGTGGAATGGTCAAAAACAGTACGTTCTCAAAATGCCTTGTGACGCCGGAGTCCGGTGGTCTGATGTGGTCGCTTGACTTTTTTTTTCATCAAGCTATTTAGTCACAGCATGTAAAGGATGCTTTGTTTTGTGTGTGCTTTTTCTCTTCTGCAGTATTACAAGTGTGGTGGACAGTTTGCAGCAATGTCCTTGGGTACCTTATCAGCATACACCCTCTTCACCATTCTCATCACTCAGTGGAGGTTTGTACTAGTCCTGTGTCTGGCTGTAGTTCTATTGGTTGTTTTATTGCTAATGTATGTTATCGCTTGAAAAAGATTCAGTAAATATTTCTGTGGCTCTCTGTGCTGACTCTAACAATGTGCTTGTAGGCAGAAATATGTGCTTAAGAAAGCGCTTACGTCATTGTGCTTGTGTCTTTTCACTCAGGACTCGTTTCCGGATAGAAATGAACAAAGCAGACAATGAAGCCGGCAACGCAGCTATTGACTCCCTCCTTAACTATGAGACTGTTAAGGTGAGATCCAACCCCCCGCTCAACCACACACACACACACACACACACCCACCCCTAGCCTACCACATACCTTTTTATCTCCTCCTTTCTTGTCTTTTTCCTTCTATTCACTTAAGCCAGGCACATTGATGTGAACAAATATTTACTCGTTTGTAATTATAGTGTTTCCTGGCATGTTTGAATTTTCCTTTTAATCAAATCTTTCTCGGACTCTCACCACTTTTACACACTAACTCCTGATCATAAAAAGTACAAGTTAAAAGAAAGTTTACCTTTCTGAGTGAGAGGAGTGGACTTTAGGACTGAAAAGGTGGAATGTCCCGGACATTCTCTACTACAGGTTTACTTAAAGGTTATCTCTAGTAATTATTGGACAGTGTCACACCACTGTGAGTTCACAGAATCAGGTTGGGAGTGCGGACGTGGAACTTGTTGTGAGATTTCAAATGTTCTTGTGCTGTAATATGATTCTTATGATAGTCAATAGACAACAAGATTGTCTATAAATATTCTACTTCCATATCGTCTGGATATTTAACGGTTGCCTGTCTGATCAAAGATGAACTCCATAGCTAGTGAAATGATTGCAAACGTACCTCTTCTGCTGAATTTCACAATGTGTGACCCATATAGTCACATTGTTGCCCTTTAGAAATAAGGTATTGATCAAAACCAATGAGGCCCACAATTCAACAATAATAATTCAATAATTGTCTCTCTCTATGACTGTATTGTGAAATTCTCGTATTGATATATTGTGGTTCACAGACGGCGTTTAGTTTATTTTAGTTCAGATTTATTCAAAGGATAAACAGTTTCACTTTTGTTCGTGTGATATTTGAGTTAATATTAGCACCTATTAACTAACTTAATCAAAACTTATTAACATCGAGATAATGCAGTGATAATTATCATGATAGTCATTTTGTACATATTGACCGAGGGCTGCAACTAATGAGTATTTAATTATCTATATATATATTATCACAACTATATTAAGAATATTTGGCATATTGCATTGAAAAATGACTTATTGTTTTTCAAAATAGTTATAAATGTATTTTCTGTATATCAACTTATCAAGTAAACCTTCATCTTTTTAGTTTTTCTTTTTTACTTTGCTCATATTTCTGTCCTGCTCCTCTTTTCTTTCAGTGTGAAATTGTCCACCCTTCTTTGTAAATGTCACTCCAGTTGCTTCAAACAATGAGACATTTATCACCGGACATTCAGGACTATTTTCCTGGTTTAGTCAATGACCCAAATAGTGTCTCGGTTATAGTTTTGACTGGAAGTGTCTGCCACAGGAGGCTTTATTTTGAATAGAAATGTCTGCTGAGAGCCAGGTTAGTTTATGGGTGAGTGCTCTCAGAGACATCTGACTGATGTGATGTGGTGCGAATGTAAACATTGCTTGATACTTTTCTCAGTGGCATGGTTATCCTGAATCTTCATCTTTTGCTGCTTTAAGCCTCTTTCCAGGTAACCTTTTATTGTACATAGGACACATACAAACATTAATCGCCATCCAGTTCTGGGTGCTTTGTTAGACCGTTCTAAATATATTTTTGTACCCATGTTATTTTCTTTTGCTGTATTATTTTTCCGTCTTGTTTTTCTTAACGTTTTGTTCTGTGTTATTTTGTGTCATCTGTGCCAATGCAGCCGGATTTAGCATCACTCTGAGCTGTGAGTGTGCATATGTAATTAGATCTCCGCCCACTCAGAAATCCGTTCCACTTTCACAAAGGGCTGGATGAGAACCTGAACGCGGTGCCTTGCACTGCTTCGGTTTGTCCTCCATGTGCTACTTTCTTCTTCTCTCTCTCTCTCTCTGTCTCTCTCTCTCTCTCTCTCTCTGATTTCTTGCATTTCCCTATATGCAAATCAGTGGCAAGTCGGTATCAGCACAGCACCACTGCCGTTAGCTAGAGAATCAAATCGCCCACTTAACCAGAGCAGAGGAACAATAGTGCAAACTAAACAAACAGCAATATTAGGTAATTGGCATCAGAGTTGAGGAGGGTCGTTGTGATGATCATGGCGTAGTTTTATGTGCTGAATTTAAGAGATGTGCTTGTGGCTGATTCATTAGGCTTTTTTTCCTCTTTAAATGATAGCTGTATGTCTTAATCAAAATGAGTGCTGCTTGTGTGGTGTAACACTTAAGAGCTATCTGTGCTCTGTTGTTGTCTGTGTAAGCTGCAACAGATGTAAATACAGAGGCTGACGACAGTGCCAATGATGAGTAGTCTGCAGCGATTCTTCTTTAACTTGCAAGTGATGTTAAGGCTTTCGGTCCAATTATAATTGCCTAGTATTTTAATATTATTTTGGCCATAATCACTTTCCTCTGCCAAAGCTGCATTGCTGAGCAGGCACTGGATTTTGTTCTACCGCCCTCCACATCCTTTTAGATCAGTGGGGAGGGGATGAAGATACAGAGACATGAAAAAGGGCTTTAGAGGCCTACTGAGACCTAGACTACGCCCAGAGCGGTCACAGAGAACAAATGCAGCCTTGAGGCAGGCTGTGCTAAAGTGTCTCTGTGCCTGACACTGCTCTCCATGCTTCCTTAAACTTTAACCATAACCATATTTTGTGTTTCTCCCTCTTTCTCTCCCATCTCACACTTTCTTTTCTTTTGTGAATCCGTTTTGCTGTCTCCGTGCCCTGTGCTCCCCTCTCCCCTCCCTCTCTACATGCTTCTCATCTCGGCTGCAGTACTTCAACAATGAGAAGTATGAAGCTGAAAAGTATGATGCATACCTGAAGATCTATGAGACATCCTCTTTAAAAACCACGTCCACGCTCGCCATGCTCAACTTTGGCCAGAGTGTCATCTTCAGTGTCGGCCTCACCGGCATCATGGTGCTCGCCAGCAAGGGCATTGCAGCAGGTCAGTGTGTGTGTGTGTGTGAGCTGAAAGGATTTTCCAATTTTTGTAAAATAATCAAGATCTATAAACCATGCAAAAAATATGGATAGCATCCAGGTGTAAAGGCGTAAAATACAGAAAGAAAGCTTGAAAAAACACCTTAAAACAAAGTCAAATGGACAGACAAAATAACACGTAAAAACCTGACTGAACTGGATAATAGAAACTAAATGAGAACAAAGCACAGCATGCATGAAAAAGTGGCATGAATAGGAAATAAAACAGCCTTGATGCAGAAAATGAAATCACAGCGGGTGGAGATAGATTCAGACTGTAGCATGCTTTGTCTGCTTTCACAACTTGAAAGAAGAAATGGTTTATTTTTTTTAGATCTTGAATCCAAAGATACATACATGATACAATAGAGCCAGATGATATGCATGTCTGTGAGTTGCTCTGTTGCTGTCGTGTAGGTACGATGACTGTTGGAGACCTGGTGATGGTGAACGGCCTGCTCTTCCAGCTCTCCCTCCCCCTCAACTTCCTGGGCACAGTGTACAGAGAGACCAGGCAGGCCCTAATAGATATGAACACTCTCTTCACCCTGCTCAGTGTCGACACCAAGATCAAGGTAACTTGTCGGCCTGACATGCACTACTCCGCATTGTAGCAGTAAATTGCAAAGAAAATTTTTTTTTACATTTTTTCTTCCTGTTAAAAGAGCGAACAGTAGACTTGTAGACGATTGAAAGTTCATACAGAAGTGCAATATATAATCTGAAAAACTGAATTTCTTTCAGCAGCACATAATGGTCTTAAAAAATAAAGCGGTAAAAGATTGTAACACGGGGCCGAGTTATTCTTGGCCACATGTGCTGTAAAAAACTATTTACATAAGGTTGCAGTCAAACATCGTAATTACATGCTTGATGTGACTCAGGCGCTTCCTCATCTACCGCCACTTGTAAAGCACGACATTACTCCCTGGTCGGGATGTTATGACAAATTGCGGCAGAACTGCGATTGTTTATTTTTTGGTGATTTATTCAGAGCATTAACTAGTTGTGGTCAGTAGCCATTGATGTAACCTTCATTTTGACTGAGCTTTTAGTGGCTCAAAAGGCTGCTTTCCTTCCTTTTCAGTAGGCTCTGTTTTCCAACACTTTTTTTCCCTCAGTCATGGATTTTAGTGTCTCATTTGTGTAGTTTTGTTTTGTGTTCCATAGAGATTTGACAAAAATTGACTGTGATGATATATGAGAGTTTTGCTGTTGTTGTTGTAGTAGTACTACTGTGGGCAGATCATCTGCTCAATCAGTGATACTACTGTTTAGAGAAGCCACACTTATTTTCACTGTCAAGTTTTGGACGGAGGGAAGCGGTTCTAAATGTTCAGTTTTCAGCTGTTTTTCTTGAACCTCCTGTTGTTCACATTTGCTTCCGTTCCATTCATATTTTTGTTAACTAAAGGCACCTTCTTGTGCATGGACTGTTGCCGTAAAGTGCTGCGCTATTCAACATCGCCTTCCAAGTTTTCCATTAATCAAATTCAAATTGCTTGTGTAGTACAGCCAACAGTCAAAAACCCAAAGATATCCGGTACTATCACATATGACAAAGAAAAACTTAAAATTCTTACTTTTGAGAAGCTGACACCAACACATTTTTGGCATTTTTTTCTTGAATGACAATGGTTATCAAAATAGTTGCTGATAATTTCAGTTCTAGTGCCAAGAAACATGTAATGCCCTTCATATGGGGTTGTGACACTACATAGTGTTAATAATGTTGAATTGTCTATTTAACTCTAACCCTAATTCACCTTCAAAATACAAAGTCATATTCAAAACAAGATCCTGTTCTTTAACTTAAAAAGATTGCCAAAACTGTTCGGATTTTAGACGTGTTGGTCCTCTGTTTCTTCATGTCATCATAGCTATCAATTGTTTTTGTGAGACATTTCATTGCATTTATCTTTTACACGACAGCCCATCTTGCACCAGAAAGGCACATTTAAGTGAAAATGTGCGCCTGCTGCCTAACAATTTGAATGCCTTTCCTGTCTCCAGCCTGTAATTATAGTAGGAGAAATGAATCTGTCCAGTTCTTTTTCACTCATCAGTAATACTCCTCTCCATTGTGATTCCCTGTGGAATGGCACTGCCCAGCAGGCCATTACTGTCTGAATGCTTCTTTTTTTTTTTGTGGAACACATTGGCCTATTATGTAGATGTAAAATAATTTAAAACACCCCCTTACTTGAAACTGCTTCCACAAAATAAAAAATAAATGCTTTTGGCTTTTTTCCATGTTGGGGGTGTGTGAAATTATCATTTGTTTATACTAATAGACTATGAGTTATTTGTATTAATTGTCTGAGGTGGAATGTGGGTGATTATGTTGTTATTAGATGGTATAGAAGCACAGCAGAACAGGCTTTCACTGTCAGGGCGAGGACGGAGCTTTATTCACTGCTGACCTTGGCTGCATCTCGGCACGTTGGCTCAGCTCAGTATGTAGCGGAAGTTTTCACGCCTATTGATCCTTCAGTCACCATGAAGGGCAGCCCCTGAAGATTCAGTTGAAACGACCTCTGGAATTTGCTGTGAATGTCACACATGTGCAGTCAATGCGGCTCTGTGCTCCAGCGTTGTACTTCTTTACAAGGTGTTGGAGTAACGTTGCATCATGCTGGGCCTCGTCTGCCAGTGGCTGTTCTGTTTCTGTCTCCGCTCTCTCCGTTTCGTCTGTCTCAACCCTCTGATGGTTTTCTCTAGGAGAGGGATCTCGCCCCGCCATTAAGCATCACACCACAGGAGGCCACAATTCGCTTCGAGGACGTCTATTTTGAATACCTGGAGGGCCAGAAAGTCTTAAACGGAGTGTCCTTCGAAGTGCCTGCTGGGAAGAAGGTGGCTATAGTTGGTGGCAGCGGTTCAGGGTAGGTCACCTTTCAGGCAAGTACACTGACTGTCAAACCTTTAGCCAGGTAGCGTATGATTAGATTACATTAGATGTTCTTCATTGTCCCCAAAGGAAACTTCATTTTGCTCAGGTCAGTGCCATACTAACAGATGTGATTTGTGCAGACAGTCTTATCATCAGATATCATCAGTACACTGTGGGGGTGCAGCTCACAGACAGAATGATGCTGACGATTGGTTCCACGTCTGTTTGCAGGAAGAGCACCATTGTGCGGCTGTTGTTCCGCTTCTTTGAGCCCCAGCAGGGGAACGTCTACATAGGGGGGCAGAATATCCGAGACATCAGCCTTGACAGCCTGAGGAAGTCTTTGGGGGTCGTACCTCAGGTCTGAGAGACACCAACACAATAACATAAACCAAAACACACCACGTAGATTGTTTTTCAGACACAAATAAAATGTACATGTGTGCAGATATGATTTTTCAATAGTAAATGTGATATATTTGAGTTATTATTGATAATTATATACAACAAGGGGGCAGCATAGAACAAAATAACATTACTAGCTAACACCAGCATTATAAATAAGCTGACTTCAGTTAGGATTTCACTGCAGTGAGCTCAGAGGCTGATCTGAACAGATGGTACATGAACAGTATTTTTGTCATTTGCGTTCGTTCTCTTTCTCCCTCCTACCCTTGTCTTTTCTTCAGTCTTCTGTTTCTGTCTCTGCTGCAATAAAAATATTCTCTGAAGCCTTATATTTTGTTCTCTGACTGTGTTTTTGTCAGGATGCCGTTCTGTTCCACAACACCATCTTCTACAACCTGCAATACGGGAACATCAACGCCACACCAGAGGAGGTGTACCAAGTGGCGCGTCTAGCAGGCATCCATGATGCCATCCTCAGGATGCCCCATGGCTACGACACCCAAGTTGGAGAGCGGGGTCTCAAGCTGTCAGGTTTGCTGCACCATTATAACTACTGTTTAAACATGGTCTCCCCTGCAGAAGCAAGTAAAAGAGCTGTGTGCTTTGTGTATTTACCTGCATGGAGAAATTATTTCAGTATATTGCTCTAGTAGAAGACTGCAACTAGTGATTCTTTTAATTATTGATTAATCTGTTCATTCTTTTTTTAAATTATTATTAATCGTTTAGCTTTGAAGAAAATTTCAATTGTTGCAGATGAATCCACTAATAATTTCAGCTCTAATATAATATTGATATTGTGATATGAGGTATGGTTTTGGGTATAGTATTATCAGAATAAGGCGTGGTTATTTAGGTTTTGGTTTTCAGTGAAACCTGACCTTACCTAACTGTTAAAATCCTACTACATTACATATTATGTGATTACCCATAAAATATTTTCTGAAAGCAGAAATAGTCCTATCTAAAATATTGTCTCATTTTTTATCTTTAAGTATTGCATCTAAACTGTTTTGATATTTTATTTAAATCTTGCACGCACCATTCTTATTGTCTTTTATCTGCTGCCAAGAATATACAGTAATGCAGTTGCCATATTGTGTGCTTTGAGAAATAAATGTGAATAAGTGACTGCAAAATAGTGTAAGGATTTCTTAAATTTGCACAGCTCTAGATTATATTAAACTATTGCTGAAGAAGTTTGACCTTCTTTATGAGATTCATTAGCTGCACCATTGTTATTTAGTTGTCCTCTTCTGTGTATTGTGTGAACTTGTTTAATGGCACGTTGCCTTATTTGATCTGCAGTGATAGCACACGACGTGTAGTATTTGGCTCCTCGCATCACTCTGCAATTCATTTAGCCCACACACACACACACACACACACACACACACACACACACACACACAC
>CALSBV010010690.1:1951155-1973937 GCA_943590825.1 Bovichtus diacanthus
ACACACACACACACACACACACACACACACACACACACACACACACAGTGTGTGAGCACTTTCACTCAACATTCAAGATGCAATTACTGGCAGCACAGATTTCTTTATGTGGAGTGACTGAGTGAGTGAGAGAATGGACAAAATAAAGACATGACTAACTTCTCATTAATTTTAACTGCTGCTGTACGTGACAGCTGCCAATGAGTTTGTCTCAGGGAGGGGGGGGGGCAGTCTGGGCTGTGAGGCTCCTAACTTCCTTCATGGCTGTTCTCCACTGGCAGCAATATTTATATCTGCTGAACGTTGCTTGCTTTCAAGAGGCCACACACAGTTCATATGTAATAAAGGCCGAGTCAGACACAGTGGGAGAAGTCTTTGCGTCCTGCTGATTTTTCTTAGGTAATTGAGGTAATTATCTGATGACAGGGGCCAGAGAGAGACCTGCTGTATCCTATCATATTTTATCCCTTTTGGCTTTGGCCCGGTCCACTTTTATTTATGACTTCTGTTGTTCTGTTTCAGGAGGGGAGAAGCAACGTGTTGCCATTGCCCGTGCAATACTAAAGAATCCACCCGTCCTCCTGTATGACGAAGCAACGTCCTCCCTCGACTCTATCACAGAAGAGGTGGGCCTGACCGTGCATCGTCACATACACACTGACAGACACAGGCATGCATACTGAACATACCCACAAATGCCCGTCAGCTGCTGCACGTTCAGGTTGACACCTCACTGTGCCTGCATACACATTGAGCAGAACAAACGCCCTTTCAGTCACTTCTGTCACCTCCTGCTGTGACATACACCCCCCTCTACACACGCGCACACACACACACACACCACCCCCATGTTCTCCCCTGCCACCTGCCACTGTTTTCTCCTACTTAATCTCAGCTCATTTTAAACCCCACAGTCTTTGTAAATGTTACATTTAATGAGAAAGTTCAGCATACCCACTCTGAACTTCAAGAAACAGATCAGGGCAGTAGATGTGGTTGTTAATTGAGATTTTCAGCTGCTTCTCATCACGATGGTGTTTTTAAAATTATCATATGTAAACAATGACAAGAAAAGCATATGAAGGTGGATGTTGCTGAGCAACATTCTGTTGATTTAGCTTCTCTTTCCAATCAAACTTTAGGAGTACATTTCATATATATCCTGTCATTCATGCACTTTTTCTTATTATTTTTCTTATTTTTGAAAGCCAGCATTATTTAAAACCCGGGGAACTACTTTCTTTTGGATTAGGGGACACTCTTGTGAGTCTTTACAATGTGATTCAAGTTATTTGTCTTTGTGTGCTTCCAGAACATCCTGACTTCGATGAAGGAGATGGTGAAGGACAGGACATCAGTGTTTATCGCCCACAGGCTTTCTACAATCGTAGACGCAGACGAGATTATAGTGCTCAATGAGGTCAGAACTCATCCACTTATTTTTTTACTTGATCTCATACCTTCCCTCATTAACATTTGCAGTTGTAATGTCAGGTTTATAGAAAGCAAATAATATGACGGTTCAGAGTTTCTGAGTAAAAACATGCGCCGTGTTAATTGCCAGTCCAATTAGACTATTTTGCATTGAAGGGAAGGATGATGACCTGCACTCTGCGTGACCTTCAGCGCACTGGATCTGCCAGCAACAAGATTTAGCAAGCACCCTCCTTTTTTGCCACTCATTTATTTTGAGTTACCTTTCTACAATGTACGTGATGAAAACATGCTTTGTTTAGCTTTTCTCATTAACTTCAACAACAACAGGACACTGTTGGTAGAAGTGAATGTATTATTTTCTCCATAAGGGCTCATTAAAGCAGTCAGACTCGACTGGCTGTTTTGGTCAGATGGCGTGTCTTGTTTGTCTCGGTGACTAATAATGTATGGGCCAGCTTCCCAGACACTGATGAGGCCTCATCCAGGACTAAACATTCAACACAGTCTTTTAATGGAGAATCGCCATTCAAATGGTTTATCTGTACAGTTTTTGGTCAGATGTGTTAAAGTCAAAAATCTTTTTGGAGCAGTGTCACTGTATTATGCATCAGAGAAATATCCAAGCAAAGAGAAGAAAGCTGCGGTACGTAGCGGGCTGGGCTTGAGACACTGTAAGGCGCAAAGCCACAGAGGAGAGTCAGTTATTATCTGGAAAGTAAGATTTAATATGAAATGTAACACCGATGAAGTGACATTTTCCACCAGGGCGAGAGTCAGATAGGATAAAATGAGAAGAGGTTTCTTTGAACTGCGGCGAGTGAGCATGTGTGGTTCCATGTTTCCAGAGTCAGATGGCAGGGATCAGAGGGTCGTGGCGAGGAGGCATGTTTGCGTGTGATGTCGCCATGCCGTTTGCTGGTGTCACCAGCAGAGGACTGCCTGGGGTGCTCATTAAAATAACGAACAGAAGCAGTCACATGCTCATCTTGGGTGCACTAAAGATGATGCCAACACCTCTGCATGCTCATGGGAGGTGGGGGAAGGGGGTGCGTTCATTTGTGTTTGGCTGTGTGGGAGGGATGTGTGTTTGTTGCGTGCAGATGCACGTGTGTCTGCGAGTCCGTGTTTTTGCGAGAGGAATTGCAACAGTTGTTGGGGAGGCGGTAGGGAATCTAGGGGGAGCTGACTCTCTGCTGAGAGTGTGGTCAGTGTTGTGTGGTCATGACAAGATGCTAACTATAGGACTTCATGGACTCTTCAACGTAATAACTTCATGTGTGCTGCACAACTTGCATTGGCAGGTTTAGGTTTCATATGTTTCTTTTTTCCTTGTTCCCTGCTCGTTTTTTCTCTGCCAGGGTAAAGTGGCAGAGCGAGGCAACCACCAAACCCTCCTTAGCATCCCCAACAGCTTGTACGCAGACCTGTGGAACACCCAGAACAGCAAAATCCTCAACAGGAAGAAGAGTTTGTCCGAGTCGCCGCCTCAACGCCTGTCCCAGAAAGAGGAGGAGAGGAAAAAATTGCAGGAGGAGATCCTCAACAGTGTGAAGGGCTGTGGGAACTGCTCCTGTTGAGAGAAGCTTCCCCCCTCCATGTCTCTACATCCCTCACAGATGGCCTATACTGGAATCACTGCCTGGTCTGTGCAGGGTAGGGGTACATCCCCAATACCCACTCAAGCCAAGCCCCCACCAATGTGACTATCCCTCCTCCTCCTCGTATGAATAAAGGCCTCTGCTCGCCAAAGTGAAGGAGGAGGAGGAGCAGAACAGGGAGCAAGTGTGTTTAGCACTGGCTGGTGTCCAGAGATAGAGCTTCTATGCCAGTTGTCTCAGCTGAAGCCAAGCATAAGAGACCTTGTATATCACATACGTGTGCGTAAGACATCTGTTAGTCAACATGGTTGCCCCCCTCCTCCTCATTTTTGACATCAGGTTTATTGACATCTTCCATTGCACTGGAAACAGATGAGAGTACACGTAATGACTTACATATGCCTTGATGTTGACACAACATTTTTATTGATTTAATTATTACTTTGCTTTTTTTTTTTTATATTAAGGACACGCACATATTACAGGTTATTCTGGGTTAAGAAACACTGATTTACAAGGAATTGTTTAGCAGTATGTGTTGGTTTGAAATATTTCGCTTAACAATGGGATTCAGTCATAATGCACATTACCCATGACGTTTTTTTTAATGCATGTTCCAAAAAATTTGGCGCATAATCAAGACTTCTTGACTCGACTAACAACGGTATGTGGATGTTTCGAGTTATGAACATGCAAAATAGCTCCCAGGTGAATTAGCAGTATGTCACATTTGCGTAAATATAACACACTGAGATTGACAAGAAGTTTCACCACAAGTGGAGCCACATTAAGAGGCAACAACTTGAAAGTCTCCTCTGGGAACATTTCCCTGTCGTATCATTTAGCCTTGGTTGACGGGCCTCTTGTAATGACAAGTTATTCAAAGAGTTTTAACAGTGCTGAGACAGCTTTTTGGATTGTATGATCAGAATACAGAGACTTCTTCCTTAAGGTTACATGTAAATGTTAATATTTAAAAACTGACAGTACACATATGTCCTCATTTTCTGAGGGCTGTTTTGGCAGTGATATGCACATTTTGTTTGGAACCTTGGTAAAATGAATTCTATGTCTTGTACTATACACACAAAGTGAAGCCTGTTTCATAGTATTCTGGACTATGTTGACTGAGTATACTGCAGACAGATTAATAAATGTTGGCTTTTGTCTAAATGACTAGGTCTCCATACTGTTTTTCTGATTAGGGTTGAGTGATATGATGATATATAGCATGATAGATAAACATGTATTTTTACCAAGTCAACTATTTAGTGTCGGTGGTTGTATTGGGTTGGGACCCCTCTATGTGGTTATTAACTACAAGATTATTAATAAGCAAGAAAAAAAGAAACATTTCTGCTACATAAAAACTTTAAAAATTCTCTCTTATTTGCTTCTCACCTGTTGAAGGAATAGTTCAACATTTTGAGAATTGCACTTTTCACTTCTAGCAAAGAGTTGGATGAGATGCTTGATACCAGTCTCATGTCGTATGTAGATATGAAGATACGGCCGGCTAACTTAGCTTAGCATAAAGACATCCTTCTGTCCACCAACCAGCATCTCTGAAGCTCAGTAATCATAACGTTATATTTCGTTTGTTTGTGACTTGGCACTGAGCAGTTACCAGGTAACCAGCCAAGACACAGCCTGGCTGTTTTTAGCTGTCTTTATGCTAAGCTAAGCTAACCAGTGGCTGTTGTTTCATAATTACTGGCGTGATAGTGGAATCAATATTCTCATTTGATCTTATGCCAGAAAGCAAATAAGCATATTTCACAAAATGCTAATCGGTTCCTTTAAATACCAGGTTATTTTACCCACCTCTTAAGGCCTCTAAAAATATTCAATATGTCTTTATAATTCGATAAGACACCCCAAATTCAAAGTAAGTACAAATTTTACTTCAAGATGCTGGAGAAAATCCGATGTGGTGAGCAGATGGCTAGCCACAGACATATGCTGATCATGTACAGCTATTAGTGTCTTCTGGGAAACTTTTTATAAGAGAACTCTATTTTTGGTATTTCTCTAAATAAAAACCCACTTATCCTATTGGGAAAATACCAGAAGTGATCAAGAAGAAAGATTCTCATTTATTCCTAGTAATAAGAATAGCAGTAATTAACAAATTACAAAGGAATTGGTTAAAAGATGATAATTTCATTAACTCAGAATGGAAGGAACTTGTAAGTGAAATATATGGAATGGAGAAAATAACCATGAGAATTAGAAATCAAGTTAATATCTTTGACAAAAGATGGGGAAAATGGCCGAGGTATACAACACACATTACTTATGATCCCCCGGTTAGATGTGACAATAAACATATGTATGACAATTATTGAATGTATCCATTAACTGTAAATTATATCCTATATTATTGATGTTTTTTTTTTTCTTTCCTCCTGTGCTTTGTTGATTATTATTTTATCTTATCGAATTTAGTTTTATTTTGTTTTGTGTGCTATGCAACCATATCATTTTTTGCTTTAATGGTTGTAAAGCAAAATAATATCTTGTGGGAATTTTTGGTTGACAATAGAAGGATCCGTGGATGCAGGATGCAGTTTACATCCAAAAACTGAACACTACAACATTTGCTGCCAAAACTTTCCCTACGCGAAGACTAACTCTCGCTCTCCGTACTGACAAGTGGAAGTTTCAGGTTTTCTTTGCCAGTGTCGTGTTGTTTTCCTGACAATATGTGTTGGTGTTTGCGCAGCGATTGGCTTTCGAATTTGTGACGTACCAAATCTAGTTTGCACGTGTACTTTTGAATCTCAGATTTAGTGGAGTGCACAGACATCTCCCCCTTCAGTAGAATAATGTGAAAACAACTCTAGTGACACACTTTGCACAGATACAAGTCTGTATAGTTAAGGTCAGGCATTTTAGGGGACATAAACAAAATACTTGTTTTTTGAGTGAAGGGAATCGTTAACTTTGACAAGAGGTCGGGAGTTCAAGATTTGTTATCTTTGAAAGGGTCACAGGCTAACGGTCGGGAAACACTGCATTACACCATTGTGGGAAATGTTTCCAATATTGGATTTAGAGGATTTTTACATACACATCAAATATCTTAATTTTCTTGTATTTAATTCACTGGATTTACCAAAAACAGTCTTAATTGAATATCTAAAAATTTTACTATATCATGATGCAATGTACATTTATACAGCAATATAAAAAGACATATACCATGATAGAAATGTTTTAATTCACAATTACATCAGTGTGTCTGGACGTTCATACCATATTTTATGTTTAGAAATGATCTTGCTTTCAAATGCTGCCAATTTTCAACACATTTTCAATACATGAAAAATGTGTAAGCCTTGATTCATAATCAACGTAAAACTGGTTATAATTTGAGTGTATAACCCACGAGGGGAAGTCAAAAAGAATTGTTTCAGATTTTGTATTGAACAGATTATCGATCTGTCTTCCCTTTGAACACGAGTGGAGCACAATAGTGATCCCAGCACTCTCTCCTTGTGTTCATTGTCTAGTGGACAGACCGACAGTGGATCCCCTTCAAGAAGCCCTGCAGCTCCCTGGATCCTCCTCTGGGACCACATACATTAAACAGCACTTTCTGTGAGGCCTTTCGGCAAGATTATAATTGGAACCGACAATAACAAAAACATTCACATAACGTGACAGACGTTAGCCCTGTTGCGCTGCATAGTGAGGCCTCCACCACCTCTGGAGGAAGTCACACATTATAGATGAAAGTAGGCTTTGATAGAGCTCCGCTTAAAAGGAAAGAAACGAGATGATTACTGGTTGGATGGGGCTTCCTTTCATGTGTCAGATGTCCAGGCAGATGAGTTTATGTTAATGACGTCCTTCTAATCTAACCTAGGAAGAGATTATGAGACTTTTCATTAGTGACTCTCAACAATGTTCAGCTTCCCCTAACAGGTTATTTGCTAATTATTCAGTGAACATGATTCACTAAGATCTGCTCGGCTTCCGTGACAAAGCTTTCGATATTTTTTCTGGATTCCTTTTTGCTTTTCTTTTTTTTTTTTTTGCTGAGGCAAAGCTTTGTGTGTTGTTTGATACGGTCAAGGACGTAACACTAAAAGCATTGAAGTTACTGAGCAATCCAAGATGGACGTACACAAATAGGGTGTTTGCTTCCTGGCTATTTATCTTTAAAAGCTGAATCACCGAATCTGTTCCGTTCCATGACCCCTAATTGTTCTGTATGGCAATGCATGTGATTAGTGCTGTTGTGAGCTGTTTGTCTGCATGTCCTCGGAGGTAATGAGAAAGCCATCTCCCTGTTTGCCGTGCAGCATTCTGCAGGCCCAAAGGAAGACAGCCACACAAAGGCCTTTTATAACGTCCTTAATATGGACCACAGCAGGAGATTCAGCCCCTAATGCAAACCACGACCTTCTGCTGAAGGAGAGAATTTCAAAGAACATGTTGCTGATGAGCAGATAGGATGATATCTCCTTTTGAAACGCACTATTTCTGTCCATGCATGGCTACATCTTGCATAGTGATTCAGTGATGGATTTAATATGACGATCTTCTAAAGGAAAAAAAAAGAGCTGCATCTCCGGTCCCATGGAAGCTGTTCAGAGTGCATAGGTGATAAGAGGGGTTCAGCCACACACGTCAAATCCCCGCTGACCCTTCCGTGGCCTGTTGCTGAAGTCTGCCGCGCTTTTTTTAATCATGATAACAGGCAGAGCGGGCTGAGACTCCTCGCCATCCCTCTGCACCAGACAGTCAGCTCTCTCCCATCCCACTACAATGGAACTAGGATGTGGCCAAGGGCGTCTACGCCTTGATAAATATGCATCGATGCCTCAGAGAAGATGTAGTTATTTCCACCGTTTTGTGTGGGAGTGTAAATTTATATGCGTAATCCCTGCGTACTATATCAATGCTCCTGGTCAAAATGAGAATGAATATTCACACATGCGTGCACTCGCACACACAGCGCTGATCCTTTTAAAGTCAATAAACAGTGGTATTACCATGCACATATACAGTTTGCTGCTGATGATGCAACCTCTGAGCAGAGCCTGGATGAGCCAGGCCACACATTTGTAAATGTGTTTCTAGCTGCAGATACAGAATTTATGAATCTCTTACAAATTCAAATATGTTTCACACAGGCAAAAAGGTCTTCTTTCTTTTCAGAGCAATACAAACAGCGGAATCTGTTCAGCTTCTGATCATGCAAGGTTAAATGTTTTCCCTTTTGGAAGGTAACTATACGATCATTTTTGGAAAGACTTTATGACTCCACTCATTTGGAAAAGTTGTGAACTCTGTGCCATGGCTCATGTATTCTATTTTATACATTTGGGATTTTGTGTAAGATACTACAGGCAGGCAAATAAGAAATTGAGCTGAGATCTGTAGGGCCCTAGGGGGAAAATCCATCCAAAGAATATTCACCTTACAGTTTAATCATCCTCTGATTTTGGACGGATGGTCACAATCTCCTCGTCTAAGATGGAAATCAGTTCAAGACCTTTATTAGACCTTAATAAGACGCACAAAAATAAAGGAAATATGCATACATTACCACACATAATTTTTTTTTAAAATACACAAGAGTAAAAGGTGAACACAAGAAGTACAGAAGTAACAACATGAGTGAAAATGAAAAGAAGAAAGGAATAAAGGATGGAGATACGGGCATGGCTGGAGATGTGCTGATGGTACCTAGCAAATAACTGAAAAGGTGAAGACTGCCTCAATAAAATATGAGACAATGTCATCAGTATCTGTCAACCTGGAACTTGGCTAGCTTCCTCAGACAAAAAAGACGCTGCTGGCCTTTCTTACTCAGCGTATCCGAATTCCTAGCCAAAGGTCATCTTATTATCAATGATGATGCCCAGATACTTGCAAGACCTGGATTGGCGATGTCATTAGATGTCACAGGTGAAGGGACTGAATTAGTGGCTGGATATGTGGACATTTTTATATGTAACTCTGCTAGCTGTGAATCAGAAAATGTCTCCATGTCCCAGTAAAAATGACTGTGGCTGCTGTCAAAGAGTCCCACAGGAGTTGTTCCATTATTCACTGTCTGCGGAGCAGCTCTGGGGTCTGGGCCTGGATGGCATTATCATCACTACTGTCTGTCTCGCTGCTGTTCAGCCCTACAAAAGAATCAATCAAATGTATACTACAAGTGTTATATGTTACAGAAATAACTTCTGTGTAAGAGAGATTTTATATTCAAGGGTTCGATTAAAATGTCTAAAACTGCTTTCAAAAATGTAAAATGTAATTACCACAAACATAATTGGACATTTCTTTAAATATATATTATAAAACTTTCTGAAAGTTTGGTGTGCCAGGTGCGGTGATGGAAGAAGTACTCAAATCTGTTACTTAAAGGGCCAGTGTGTAGTATTTAGGGCTATCTATTAGCAGAAATGGAATATAATATTCATAACTATGTTTTCATTAGTGTATATCACCTGAAACTAAAAACCCTGTTTTTTTTGTTTTTTTTTAGCATAGCCCTTCATATCTACATAGGGAGCAAGTCCTCTTCCACGGAGTCTATGTTCGATGTTGCACTGCCATGTTTTTACAGCAGCTCAGAGGGACAGAGCAAACTATGACTCTAGAGAGAGCCTTTCAAGTTTTTAGGTTACCTGTAGGCAACAGTAGTTCTCCAACACGCTTGTAAAACTGTGTTAACGCCAGCCGCCTGAATTTCATTGGTTCTAAAGTAGTGTTATTGTAGGGATGGCCTCTGGGCGAGTTGAAGGACCTTCAACTGAAGAACGATAAAAGCCCTGCATTTAATATGCTACTGAAGTGCAAAATTGTCCGTATTAAATACACTTCATGTACCAAAAGTAATTAAAAAATATATAAGATAATATATGAAAAAAGACATTGTGCCACACAATCCAAGAACTCTGAGTTTGTTGAGGAGAAAACCATGAGACTGGATGAAATGGGCCCTGGTGAGGAGGATACGTGTGTTTGTTCTGGTCGTGTCCTGTGATGCAGAAGTCTTCAAGACTTTTAGACGTATTCACATGAATCAGTGTGAAGCTTTTTGAATCACAGCTGACAAATTAGACCAAATGGCCCCGAGACTGTTTGGTCAGGCACAGTGATGCTAATACAAAGATGGATGCACGCAGGTTACAACTGTCATAATCTTATTGGAGATTTAACACCGACTGTCAGACCTGGTGAGCGTCAGAGCCTGAGATTTCAGCATTTACATTCCAACTTCTTGCAGCCTTTAATTTTCCATGAGCTTGAATGCCAGTTACCTCCTGTAGAGTCATACAAACTGTGTTACGGAGAATCTGACCATTTTTCACATTCAATTCAGGTTACCTTTTCAGCGGCTCAGCCTCTAAAACCTCGCTTTATTATTCGTGTAAAAAAACATAGTCTGTCAGCATTTACTCAGGTCATTCAGTACAGATTTTTAGAGCACATATATTTACCTTGACATCAACTCTATTCATAATTTTTCTGAATTGCAAGATCAGATGTACTTTTGTCACAAGTATAACAAGTATTTTTCCGAACCTTACTGCACCTAAAACATTAAACTGAAACTCAACTGAATGGCTATTCATGCCATCAATCATAAAGACGATACCTAAAGCAACCAGATTAACCAAAACACTAATGCTGAGTATTTGGTCAAATAGTACACACTGGTTGTCTGTCCTGCACTGAGCCTTTGTTTCAATCTTTGGTTATTGATACAGAACCAAAACATTTATTTCCTATACTGTATAACAAGTACAGGGAATATATTGGTTTACGTCTAATTTATAGACGTATATCATGTGGGAGCTCTTGTTTTACAATGTGACAATACAGGGTAAACAATATAGGACTCACTACTCATACACAACGGAAATCCTGAAAAACCATATAGGAGTGACATCAAGTTCTCACTACTGAAACACAGAGTCGTAGACCGTTTGATAAATTCACTCCACATCTGTGTAAAAAGGATTTGGACCTGTAACGCTTCCAGCTGTGGTGAACAGCTGTTTGGGCTGTATTTCTGAAATGCACTCTTTGTTTCTAATTTTTCTAATTTGGATTATACTATGTTGCTTTTTTAAAATTCTATAAATACCCTATCAACTGCTGTCAACTGTGAATTTGTATGTTGTATAACAGAAGCTGTTGTAAAATTGACACATTTTTAATCCAGTTTTTTATGTTCGATGTGTAGTTCTGAGCCACCTGCTCCAGACAAATGGGGGCAGTATTTGACCTCTACTACTGGGTCAATACAATCTAAATTCATCAATCATCAAAACCATCAGTTATTAAAAACGCATATTGTATGTCATGCTATTTACATTTTACTTGTTGTCGTTTGGCATATTTATTCCAATGTATTTGTTATATTGTGTATTGTATTCCACAGCTATATATCTCTCCTAGTGTTGATATATTCACTGTTCATCTGTTACTCCTGTGTAATGCATGTCAGTCAGTCAACTCTTGAGAGTCGTTCTAAATAACTCTGCTATCTTATCATCTTTATGTGAGGCTTAGATATCTGTGTGTTTACTGTGGCGCTGGGGCTGTACGGTCTGTGTAACGTTACGTTTTAATAGTTTCTATATTGGCTTGGGTCTGGGCAGCAGGATGAGGGAACGTCTCATGTTTTTGTTTCGTCCTCTGCGCTGACATTGTACTACTGCTTCCTGGGAGGGGAGCGTGCAGCCGCTCTGGCCGAATTTCCCACTGGTACTGGTAGTCACAGCGGGCTGATGGAGCGCTGGGTCCGGCAGAAACAGAAACTTTGACGATCCGGCGAGGAGTCGGCTGAACCAGCTATCTGCTGCTTATGGAAGATCTGTCCATCTCCCAGACGCTGCACGCTCCACTCCAGGTGTAGCAGCCTCGCACCGACAGGGAGGACGAGGCAGGGGTGTGAGTCATTTTCTGCCACTTTGGATTTAATCAAAACAAACTATCAAAACGTGCAGGGATCATGGATGTAATATTCACAAGCCTTGAGTCTGCCAGAGTCAGGCAGCTATACTTCTTCTCCCTCTGGACATGCGCTACAGCGTCTCACCATCGCCTCTAGAGGAACAAGTGGTATTACAAGAATGAGCGGAGCGCAGTTCGTCAGTTAGATGCTGATTTCAGTAGAAATCTGTGCAACACAATATATAGACGTGTTTGACATAACGTCAACACTGTGGCCTCTTCACATTCTGTTGATAATGTTAGTTTATTGTTTTATTGTTTTAAGTTTAAATTCTGGCATATCTTACACATTGAACCTTTAAGCCACATTTTCACAATACACTATTTAGATCTTGGTCATTTTTTTACTTTATATATTAACCAGATGAAGGATTTTAGTCCTTGGACGTCTGGATTTTAAGCGATTAGAGAAACAAGCTGAGCAAGCGGCAGCTAACCAGGACCTCGTTAAAAAACACTGATTTTGGAGGTGAAACTGCTTTATTCATTTTTATTTTTTACTTTTTATTATTATTTACTTAATGGAAAATACAGCTCTTTAAAAGTTATAGTAGGCTATATGTTGGTGTACAGCAGTGTAGTTAAGTTATTCTTTTGTACTGTGTTTTCATTTTAAGAGAACATATTTACTACATACTGTATTATGCTAATGGTATACACAATATGACAGGCAGAGTTATTAATTTCCTTATGTTTACAGTTGATATATTAAGATAGTTTGATGTGAAACTTGCTGGACCAAATGTTTTGAGCCTTTATGATAACTACATTATCTTTGGTGATCAATGATTTATATTATACAGATGGTGGAAGGATCTTCACATAAGAAAACCATCACTTTATTCAAACTTTTCAACACAAATATTCATTATATGCAACATTTAAGTTTTAGTGTTAATTTGTAGAGCCGAGCCTATTGTTTCAGATTACACTCATCGTACTGCAGCAGTGATTACCTTTGTTTACTGCAAAGACATAAAGAAACTCTGTAATTATACCAGCATGACGATGTTCTGCTCTTGTCAACTTTGAGTTTTTTTATCAACTTGCTGCTTGCGCTTAAGAGAAGTTCTAAGCCAATTTGTCTTCTCAGTAAAAACATCTGTAATGGCGACTGCATTTGAAAAGGTATTTTAAGAAACGTGGATATAATTTATGTTACTATGGAGTCACTGGCATACTCATTAGCATACTTCTTGTACTTTACGTGGAAAGTGAAAACAGCTCATAAATTGAATGCTACTCATCTATTATCAAGGTAATTTGCTGTGTGTGTGTGTGTGTGCGTGTGTGTGTGTGTGTGTGTGTGTGTGTGTGTGCGTGTGCGTGTGCGTGTGCGTCTGTGTGCATGAGCGCAGAACAAGTTTAATAACAATAAAGTCAAATCTGTCTTTACCTGTGATATCAATGTGCGTGACCGTGCTGCTGTAGAAGGACAGATTTTTTCTCTGTTTTATTGGAGGCCATTACAGCTCAATCGTGTATTCGCACAATAGGACACCAACTGTTTAGTTTGAATAAATGGCTTAGTTTAGCAGTTCTGTTTTATTGGGCATTACTGCACATTAAGATTATTCACGGAATCACTGAAGACGTAAACTGAAGAGCCTCAAGATGTCTGAATATGTAAATCTTAAGATAGACTTTTAGGGCTGATGGACCTGCAATAATGCTAATGCTGAAACATGAAGTTGGTCAATCAATAAATCGGCCAACAAAGAAGTAATCTTATCATTTTAACAACCATTTTTTAAGCAAAACTGGCAACAAAAAATAGTTTTTCAAATGATAATACTTTCTAATAGTAAGATAATAGTTAGATGCAGCCCTAACTAATACCTTATAGTCAATAAAATGCCTATCATAACATCCCAGACCCCAGATATACCCAAACATATTCAATGTACTGTGATATAAAACAGAGCAACTAAGCAAGTCATTAATTAAAATTAATTGATTATCAAGTCAAATCGTTGAGTATTTTTTGTCCATTGCTTAATCGATTAATGAACTAATCGTATATTAATATTTTTGCTTTCAATCAGGTCTCATTATATCATTTTCTGGGTAAAAAGTTGTACCGCTTTCCAAAAAAAATGAAGGAAGGAAAGTGTTTTTGTACAGACATGTTTACAGTACATCATGTAGCCTGCACTGTGAGCTCACATGTGACAAAACTACAATTATTTGAATCCATTTCATCGATTATTCATTGATTTCTGTTGGGGTGTTTTTTTTTGTTTGTTTTTTTTTTTTTTTTACAGTTTGCAGATCCAACTCAGAGAGAGATAGAGAGAGAGAGAGAGTAAGTAAGTGTTATGAGTGGGCCTATCATCCAGCATAGGCATACATGAGTAGCCTATTCATTATTCATGTCATTGCAGTTGCCCTGTTATGATACAGTCCTATTTGGAGTGGGCTACCTGATTTGCTCAGCGCGTCCGTCAAAGCAGTGCGTGGCCCTGCGTCGGCTGGCTGTGCGCGCTCATAGGTCGGACCGAGAAGAATCGGAGGGGGAGCAGGCAAAGTGCGCGCCTACGAGACTGCGCGCCGAAAGGAGGGGGAGAGGTCCAGCTGCAAAAAAAAAAAAGGAAGAAAAAATACGCCGTGACAATGGCAACATCAAGCATCTCGTAAAAGGCAGATAACAGGCGAGGGGGCGCCGCGAATCGGGAGTTTGAGAGGCGACGGCCCCTGTTTGTCCTGAGAAAAGCGGCGATATTAGGACATGCTGGCTGCCCTATAGCGCGTTTCCTGGAATACGAATTCTTCCGTAATTGAAAATGGAGCGGCGGGGGAGAGGAGAGTCGCGCTGTCTCCATCATTGAGAGGCGCGTCCACCTGCTATTACTGGAGGCCCGGGCTGCTGCTGCTGGTGGTGGCGGGGAGGGTGGGGGGGAACATGCAGGGGAAGTGTTTGCATTTCGGGGGAAAGACGCATCTCTGATACTGTCCAAAGCAGCTGAGAAGGATCCCATTGCGACGGGGGAAAAACGCAGTTTGGGCGCATACGCTCTGGAGGTAGGCAGTGAAAACGTTATTATGCTGCTATTCAGCGTGCCGTGTGTCTTTGAATAGGGAGCGAGCTCTATTAGGTATGCACATGACAGCTTGATTTATACACACACTGATTTATATCCCTGCTTTGCCCGATTTGCTTGATCTGATCGGACATTTTATTCAAAGGGAGAACACACCAAGCATGCGGTGTAGTAGCTGCCCTGCCTCCTTGGGACAGCTGTCGTAGGCTACATTCATTCGTCTCTGCTCCATCGATTACCTACTCCCTGCGAAAAAAATACCCACACTTATTTAAACACAAGCACTGACCTATTCGCTTTAGTCTCAGATATTCAACACAAATACAGATGCCACGTGTGGTTGTTCATATTGAAGCCAGCTACCCTGCACTGTTTGTATGTTTTGAAGGCAAACAGTGGCCTGTGGACGTCATTTTGAATCAACGCTATGCATACCCGAGCAGTGCTGCCCCAAAATGAATAAGAAATGAATAAAGGGGAATAATCTATAGTCCAAACTAATGAATGATTCATGAATGGGCTATTGAAACCCAATGGGATAACACATCATCTTACAGCTAGGCCCCTCCACTGTGATAAGGTGAATAAATGATTCATAAACGGTTTATAAGCACAGATTCTTAAAATTGGCCTAAACACCAGGATGGCAGAGCACACACAGGTGCACTAAGGCATGTGTGAATGCCTGCACTGTCGGGTCACTAGATCAGTAGCTTACTGTGTCTGTGCTCCCCTTTAAGGATGCCTCATGACAGATGTTTACTGGATGTCCCAGTCAGCCACACTGCGAGCTAGACAAGCCCTGCTAGAGAATAATGAGCTGCAGCCCATAATAACAGCCTCTGTGCTGTGGTTTTGTGGAGGTGTTAGAATCAGTTGTTAACTTTGTTTTAAACAGGCTTTTGTAATTGGATTAAATATTAACGAGCTTGGATTTTCCCTGCCTAATGTATATTGAAATGCCTTGTAAAATGGGATTTTCAAGTAAGGACTTGGTGAATTTATCGCCAGAATTAATGATCTGCACATTATTGACCCTACATGACTTGGTTTTGATTTATATTTTGGACCTTTTATTATTAGCCTGTTTGACAGGGCTTTTCAGCATGCATTGGGAACCTATTGGAAGATTTGTTTTAAAAATGAAATGTTAAGTTAAACTGGTGGAGGGCAGCCTGTCACTGCCCTCTGCTTCTCTAATGTGAAGACAGCAGTGTAAACCAGATGGAAGGCCATGCATTGATTTTGTCAAAGAGAGCTTATAAGAGGGCCAAATTGAGTTGACACGTTGATGTGGGTGTCATTAACATACATGATAGTGTGTGCCGTCATTGGGCCTGAGGCTACGTGACGTGTGGAGGGGAGAGGGTCTCGCTGCTCTGGCCGCCTACAAACCCTTGTTTGAAGATCACAGATGCGTAAACTATCCAGAGCTATCATATCAAACTGTGTCTTCATTCAGTGACGTGCCAACAGGCTCCTATAGAGGTTACAGAATTTGCTATTCATCCCCTCCTGGTCAGTCTCACTGCTTTCACTTGAGCGCCATTCTCCGTTCAGCTTCAAATTGGGTGAGAAATTGAGCCCAATGACACATTTCACCACTGTGGCTCTGTTCCACAGTAGCAAGGACAGCGCTGGAAGGTTTTCTGAAAATGCTATCCAAGCGTTATGTTGCTGCAATAAAACCAGCAGCTTGTGTACATAGTCTCTTATCTTCTCCTGGCCATGTGTGCTCTGTGGCTTCTCCTCTGCTTCAGCCTCAGGCACATGTGTTGGGCCTCTACTACCGCGTCTGTTGAATGGGAGAGCGTCTCAATTATACCGAATGAACCGATCCTCGTCAATCATTCCTTTTTTTTTCTCACCGGTGGACATGTTGTTCATATATGAGGATCATGCTTCTGATCAATATTTGACACCTTGCATGTTCTAATCACTATAAGGCATGAAGAAAGAAAAGGATACAACACTGCGGTACATCACAAATTTGTATGATTGATTTTTTTTGTGTTATTGTTATTCGGTGTTGCCTGATAGCTGGCACTACAAGTTCTGACTGTTTTCTAAATAGCAGAATACAGATGCGAACATCTCGTTAATCACAGAGACAGGGCTTTCCCTGCCTATATGGAGTCCCGCTGTGTTTCATGTCTGCAGCTCTGACGCTTTCTCTGCACATTGTGTCGCTACAGTATTATGGAAGCACCTTGGCTCTGTCCCAGTCTATGTAGAAGCATGCTGAGCCCATCAGGACCGTCTGTGTGTGTAAGCACATTGTGTTCATGTCAGGCCACTGTATGCAGAGGCCTGCTGCGTCCACCCCAGCCCTGCGTTTGGGCTGTGACTTGCTGACTGCGGCCCAGCGGAGGCAGTCTTTCCCTGTACTGCTCCTGCTGCCGAGTTCTGTAATTAAAGGCAGAGGTAAGTCCAGGGGAGAAAGCTGGGCTCTGATTGCTTTTCATGGCCGTAAGGAGAGAGCTGCAGCGTGTCCTGAGGGACTGAGGCGCTGCTGAGCTCTTTGCTGCCTGCTCTGCCCCCCAGACGGGAGCTGTTCCAGGAAGACACACACATTTGTACTCACATGCTACCGGCATACTCATGCACACACACGTAAACATACTAAAACACGACCTGCCGCACACACACAAATACACACGCACGACGCACACAGTGGCTGAGAGAGGATACAAATTACAGCTGTAGCTGACAGGCAAACTGCGCTAATCTACTTTAAAGAATGCCCCGTTTAAGAAAATATGTGTCAGTACGAGGCGTGAGGCACTGAGGCAAAACTGTTTGAGCGCCGTCATGTAATGAATTAAAAACAGCGCAATCAGAAAGACATTAAGGATCTCTCCCTCGATTGGCTGCTGGTCGGCATTGACAGAGCAGTTGATGTGTGATAGGGCTGAGTGTAGATGTGAGCAGAGGCTGCCTGTGGTTGTCTTGGACCAGCGCTCTGCAGGGGGAGCTGTGCCTCCCCATCCTCCCTCCCTCCATAGCAGCAGCCAAACTGACGAGGGCTGCTCTGCACTCTGAGGGCCTGGCAAACACGGACATGCTCACATATAGGATCTGGGTTAGCCCCAGCGCTTTTAGGGGAAAAATGGCCTCAGCGCTCTCCTCTCCTCTTTCTGTGGATTCATTCATGGCAGCTGGTTGGTTAGAGTACACCGAGGGTTTAAACCATCCTTACAAGTCCTATCAGAGAGATTCCAGTGGAAGGCAGAAAAGTACTTTGAGGAAAGGAGGTTTAAAAAAAAAAGGCAAGCCGCTGGATGCAATTTAAATGCCAAGTCCAGCCACGTTTTAGCATCGTGTTCATGAATTAGTTCTGCCAGGATAATTAAAGTAATGCATCAGGATTTCTGCCATTAACAAATAAAAGTCCAATTAAACTGGGGTCTATTAAACCACTTTCCACGTAGCCTGCTTGATCTCAATATGTAGGCTGGTGGCAACTGGGAGCGTGAGCACGCAGGCTTGACGTTCATAGCTCATTTCCTGCTTCCACATCAGACCCTTATATTGCAGATGGATAGATAATGTGGAATTTCCCCAGTTCTGCTCACACTCTCCCGGGCCCCCTTGTATTTCAACTCATGGGATTCTTGAAACAGATAGTGGGAAGTGATGCTGGGAAATTTGAGAAGGAGCCGAAAGAGGTTGGGATTTAATGCAGTGGACACAGGTGCACTGACATGAATGGTGTGAAAGCGGCATATTCACGACATGACTCGGGAGGGAGGAAGCTATATGACAAGGCTGGATTTTAATTGGTTTCACACAGTGTGCTCCCATGTATTGTTCCCTTTGTAATGGCACACACAGTGGCAATAACAACTCTGGTTTTTGTTATATAATAACACTAATAGATTCATTGCCCCTTGTCTAATTCCTCATGTTGGAGCCGGAGGAGTCGCATATCCATGTTGTGCTAAACGTGTATACTTTCAGGGTCCCGAATGCTGGAATAATAAGCCACCTTCATTAGCCTTATCTTTGATTTGGTGGATGGAAAGAGGGGGAGGAGGTGGGTGGGGGGGGGATATGAAAAAAGGGGTTGATGATGAGAAAGCGAGCAAAACATAGGGTAGGGTGTACTGTGAGAGAGGAGAAAACTGAGGAGCTGCAGATGAGAGGGGGGATGGACATGGTGGGAAGATTAGAGGAAGGGCTGGACAGACAGAGGGCGAGGGGACAGGAAAATGGGAGAGACATAGTTACTGTTGGAGGTGGGGGTTCAGGGTGCGTCCTCCCAGCAAAGCCAGTTGGAACAAACTAACGGTCGTGAGACACAGTGTTGTCTCTAATGGGAGAGAAGCTCGCTGTGCCCTGGATGTTTCCCTGCACCTTTCATTTTCTAAATGCTGTTTTGTCTGTTCACCACTTAACAAGCCACCAGTGCCTCAGAAAGGAACCACGCTTTATTTGCTGCTGTACATAATTACCAGCCATTCAAGACGGGCTTGTTTGCTTCTGTAAACGATGTTGTGAATTTATGTGCAAATATGAGACAGGCTATATTTTGCTGTAAATCTTTTCAGAGCGTACAAGTTGAGTGTTTGAAATCTACGGCATTGCCAGCGTTGGGTCTAAGATTAGCCGTAATTCATTTCACTTTAATTGTGCTGCTGTTTGTGGAGACTGCGCCATTTGCGCCCTAATCAAACATTAGTGATAATTGAATTGAATAGCTATTTTATCATACCGCGATGTAGAGAGCAGAATGACAAAAGCTTGTTGTTATAGTCTTCCTGTCAGATACAGTCAGCTGACGAATAGCGCTTTGCTTTTCATTTACCATAGCACGCCGGAGGCAAAATACAATCCATGCGCGACACATCTAAGCAGAAGTCAAATGAGAAATGTTTTTGAATATCTTAACACGGAGGATGTGAATTGAATTGCATACATGAATTTCAAGTTGGATTTGACCCTGATCTGTTGGATGATGTTGCTGATGATACAACAGCACGACTGCTATTCTACTACGGGTAATAATTATAATCATTCACAGCTAGTGGTCCTTGTCACAGGAGTGGGGCACAATGGAAATAATAATTAGGACTTCTCATTTCAGATGCATCGCAGAAGGGTGTATGAAGTGTGTAATGTGGCTCTTTGACTTCTAGGATGTACAGCTGTGTGTATGCTGCCTTGTTTCTCTGTTAGCGCCAACATTCCCCAGGAAGAATTTCTGCTGGCTCTGCCATTTTCTTCAGCTTTGTGACTCCCGTTATTTCTCACATTTACACATGCAGATGTTTTTACATTACGACAGTGACCCAGTCGTTGCCGTCACACACACATAGCCGATTGTAGCAAGAAAGATACACACGAAGGTCCAGGGTGCCTGACGTACTCATGCGCAAATAGACATTTTTTTAACTCACTGCCTTTCAGTGCTTTTCTAGCCCCCAAGTCATCATTCAGCGACACTGTCAGAATACAGCCCACATATATCACAGTTGAGCCAGTAAAATGCTCTCTAGAAAGAGACAAATATGCATCTCAGCGTAGCTGGCGCTGATAAAAGAGCTAATTGATCATTTAGCTACGCAAAGCCTCAGAGATTCTTTGTAATATTTTGTATACTGTTGGAAGTCAGAAGGTCTGGCTTTCGCTGAATAATTTCCAGACGTTCTGTGTAAAACCTAGTTTGGCAGCTACAGCATTTAGCTTTGTTTTTTAATAAAGTAGCCTACATTTATTTTTCAATTCATGTAATATTTCATTTTGTTAGATATTTTCCATTTGATTGGTTGCATGTTTTTTGCTGAAGCTCTACCAAAAAAGACAAAGATGAAGCTAAATAATGTTCTACAATGCCATAATGTTAAAGGTAACTATTATGGTTAGGGCTAGGTATTACATTTTTTTAACTTTTTGAGTACTGACTCAGCTGTTTACTCAATTCCTAATCATGTATTCCCGTTTTAGGCAGTATTTCATTGAAGTAAAGTTCTTGTTTGGTTGCAAACGATTAGTCAATTAATTTGTTTTGCCAATCGACAGAAAAAGTCTCTTTAGTTCAAGATAAATTGTGAAATATTCCCAAAGTTTTATCACCTAAATTACAAAGAAATGCTTATTTTTCTTGTCTTATTGTATAGTTAACAGACTATCTTAAGGTTTTGCACCGTTGGTGAGACAAAGCAAGCGATCTTAAGACGTCATATTGGACTCTATGAAATGTTGACGAATCTCTGTTTTCTGCAAAACCAAATGATTAATTGAGCAGATTAATCGATAATGAAAATAATCATTGATTTTAGTCCCAGTCAAAACAAACCTAAACACTGTTGAATTTGACCCTTTTTGAAATAGATAAAACGGTTTTGTAGAAAAACTTTCCTCACAGTAAAGTAGTGAAAACGTTGGTATTGGTACCAAACCTCAGGTCAAAACACTGCTCAACATGTGACGCCTGCAGCATGAATATGCATCAGAAAGTACATCCTTGCCTGATCCATAGTGTCCAGTACTCTTACTTCCAGTGTGAGCATTTCTTTTGCTGTTTCTATTACTGTTATACAGCGGTGCTTCTGTCACTGTGGGCTAAATACTTTGGGAGCATCACAACAGCAGGTATTTTCCTTTTATATTCAAATGACGCCGTGTATAACCTGCTCCTTTGATATCCGTCTCTGAGGTGTGTATATATGCTCGAGTATAAGCACGCCTTTTTGCCTTTTGTGTGCACTATTTAGGATTTGCTTATGGTTTATTTATGCAGTTAATTCCATTGAGAGAAAGTCTTTGTCAGAGGAGAGCCAGTGTACAAACTTCATGCATACTTTATAGCCATATGATCTAATAGGTTTAAAACTCACTATCAAAGATGTATGGTACTGCAGTGTTTTGGCTCCAGTGATGAGGCCTCTGGAGAGGCGGGGTAAGGTATCTGTGTGCATAATGTTAGTGTTACAGTGTGTGTGTATATGAATGATCTGTTTAAGGGGCAGCCAGTGCTTCGAGAAGCCCTCTGTGCTGACTGTTAATCCCGAGGTGCATCGAGTCTACCTGGACTTAGTGAAGTGACAGAAAATTAGCAATAACAAACACCCGTCTGTCTCTCTCCCTCTTTTACAAACCTGCCGTCACTGAGACTCCACGGTGACAGCCTGCCGAGCAGTTGAAAATATGAATGTGTACGTACGCATGTGCACATGCTTATTTGGCCCTCTGAGCTTTTATGTGGGCATGGAAGTTGGTTTTTGTGTATGCGCGAGTCAGTCGGCATTCATATAATGACAAAAAATTGTTTTCATCTTACACTGTACAAAAACGATAACGAGCGAACACTGTTATTTGGATAACACAGAGCGCGTACAGGGAACACATATTCAGAGGACAAAGGCCCCATTGTCGAGAGGAAATAAAAAAATAAAAAATTGTAACAATTTACACTTTGACTCCATCTCTGGGGGCTTTAGGAAATGTTAATTTAAGTTTCCATTATAAAAATGTATTTAAATCCGACTAAGAATTAATTCCATTATTCTTGGAGGCAGTTGGGGTTTCTGTATCCGTCGAGACGGTTTGCTGCTCCCTCCTGAGACCGGTGGGTTTTCCCATCGCTTTTAAAATCAATTACCTTTCTACCTCCCTCGCCTCTCCAACTCTCTCTAAGTACTCTCCTCTTATTCTTCATTAGAAAACCCACCACTTCACCTATAGCTCACTATGAACACCTCAACCGGAACTCTGTGTAT